>PVJA010011846.1:0-28814 GCA_004027025.1 Myocastor coypus
TTTTTTTTTTTTTTTTTTTTTTTTTTTGTATCTTCCAGGGTCAAATCCCCTCAGGATTAAATTTGAGACCATAGAATGTACTTTGTAGAACTGTTGTTAGTGTCAGCCTTCAGGACGAGTCACGGCCATTGCTTGGCTATTTTGCTTTCTGTGAAAGCCTGAGAGAATGTTTTTCTCTGGGTGACTCTCCTTAGACGCAGGCAGTGTAAATTTTTAAAAATAAGTTCAGCTTTAGTGATAAGATTTCCTGGCTATTATAGAAACTTCATGATACACTTAATGGAAACAAATACACAGATACCAGGGCAGATCTCTTCAATACACACATCCTTGGGTCGATCACCAACCTGGGGAAATCAGTTTGTAAGCATCTGAGATATATGGATTCTGTAGGAATGGCATCATGACATCAAGGGAAATGATAAGTTCTCATGTGGTCCTAAGTGTCATAATTTGACAAAAATTCAAATAACTCCTGAACTAACTTTCAAGATAATTGTTGATTTGAAGTCTAGAATTCTGTCAGTCTATGAGGTTTTTATCGTAAAATGCATCCACCATTTTGCTAGGCTAGGACTTGGAGCTGTTCCAGAGCTCTGTTTCCAGCTAACTGACACAACTGAACCTTGCTGTATGTAAAGCCATCTGAGGGGATCTCACCATCTGAGATGAGAAATGGTCATAAACAATTTTTAACAGCCATGGTTTCAAAAGTATGAGCAAAGCCTTCTGACCAGGGTGGACGGTGAAGTTTTGGAAGCTTTTGGGTAGGAGGTGAACTCTGTGAGATGGCCCAGGCTGATATAGTTAACAAAGGTGAGCTCACTACCTCTCTTCCAGGAACTGACTCAGGACTTGGAAGAACTGAAAGTTTTATGTCTTGCAGCTGAGAAAAAGAGCTTAATGGCCTATGCTGAGGGACATCAAAAGATGTTCCAGGCAAACATTCATGAAGTGATGCTGAGAGACAAGAAACTCTATCCAATACAAATTTGCTCTGGGAAAATCTTACAGTTTAAATATTGCTCAATATTTGTGCATCAGAACATATTGTACTCTTTGTTAAGAAAAGACTAATTTCATTTACCCATTTCCTGGTATTTCAGGAAGCCACAGGTCCCCTGTACTCCTCTCTCCATAATCCTGTTCCCCATCCTTCAGCCACACTGGGTCATTCCCCATCTACACAGAGCAGGGTGTCCTTGGCACATTCATGTGGGTGTCCTTTTCTTTTCTTTTTTTATAATAGGAGAATAACAATAGCTAACACTCTATATGTTGCTATCTTTAAAGTAGTTTCTCAGGGTAAGAGATACGGGCATAAAATTTCTCCAATCAGTATTAGCATAAACCTTTCCTTTGAATGATGTAACAGAGTTCTGAGCCAGGCCACCTGTCCTAGTCCTGAAGACTCGTGGCAAGACCTGACTACCACAGGCACCTGCAGCAGTCTTGGGGTGCCCTAACCTGTGCCAACCCACCATTCAGAGAGCCTTGCTTCAGCCTGCACTCATCACCATCAAATCCCTCTTGAACTGTCCCTTCCTCTCAGTGAGATGGGAGCCACAGTGAACTCCACACAGTGGGAGCTTTGGTGAGCCTAATTTGCCCTCCCATTCTCCTGAAAGCCTTGCTGACACATACTCAACCTAACCTACCATTGCTACAGAGTCAGAGAGAACGTTGGGCACTTCAAAAAATGACAAAAGGAAGAAACAAAAGGAAACCGCAGACCTCTAGGTCACACAAAACAAGTCCAGGAGACAAGGTCATAGAAGGACTTGGAAGCCACACAGCTAAAATTTCTGAGATGATAGCAACTGCAGTAAAGAAATAACTTAAGCCGGGCGTGGTGGCGCACACCTGTAATCCCAGCACTCGGGAGGCTGAGGCAGGAGGATTGGTGCGAGTTCGAGACCAGCCTGGGCTACAAAAGTGAGCTCAGGACCAGCCTCAACTGCGTAGCGAGACCCTGTCTCAAAAAAGACAAATAAATAAATAAATAAATAAATAAATAAAATAAATAAATAAATAAATAAATAAAATAAAAAAATAATAAAAAAAGAAATAATTCCATCAAACTATGGGGAAAATAAGATTAGAAATAATCTCTCAGGTAAAAAAGAATCATAAAAGAATTTTGCAATACATCTAAGGAAGACACACGAGAAAAAAAAGAAGGGAATAGGCAAATGATGGAAACATTGAATGAACAATATAGGGAAGAACTAGAATGCATGAAACAGGTTTGAAGACATACCCAAGAAATTAACCATTGTACCAGTGTACACTCCCACTAACAGTGGAAAAGAGTTCCATTTTCCCCACAACCCCTTCAACATTTGTTATTGGTTGAGGTTTTGATGATAGCCATTCTTTCTGGGGTAATATGGAATCTTAATGCAGTTTTAGTTTGTAGCTCTCAAATAACTCATGATATTGAACATTTTTTCCATGTATTTATTTGCAATTTGTATTTCTTCAGCTGAGAAGTGTGTATTCATTTTAGATGCCCAATTTTGGATTGGATTTTTGAATGGGGGGGTTCTGATATACTCAATACTTATTGAAAAATACAGTATTTTTTCAATACTTTATATGTTCTAGATTTAAGTACTTTGTTTGAGGGTCAATTAGCTGATTATTTTTTCCTACTCTGTAGAATACCTTTCACCTTGTTGGTGGTTTCTCTTGCTGTGGAAAAGTCTTTTAATAAGATGAGATTCCAGTTGTGGACTCTGAAATACTTCCCTTGCAGACTGGTTTATTTTCATGAACTTTACCTATAGATGTGTTTTCTGCCTATTTTCTCTTCTAGAAGATTTAATGTCTTTGTTTTAATAATTGGATCCTTCATCCATTTTGCCTTTAGGGCATGATAGCAGATATGGGGTTTAGTTTTAGTCTTGAGCGTGTGGAGAGCCAGTTTTTCCAACACCATTTACTGAAGAGGTTATGTTTCTTCCAACAAATTGTTTGGCCCTTTTGTCAAAGATGAGGTGGCTAAGTGTAGTTGTGCCTGAATCTTTTAATCAGTTCCACTTACCTTCAGGTTTGTTTTTTATGCCACTACCATGCTGATTTTTATCACAGTATCTTTGCAATATAATTTCAAGTCAGGGATTGAAATGCTTCCTGCTTCACCTTTTGTTGCCCAGGATTGCCTTTGCTCTTCTAGGTCTCTTCTGGTTCAAGATGAATTTTAGGAATATTTTCTCTAATTCTCTGAAATATGCTTATGGTATTCTCAATAAATTTCCATTAAATGTGTACAACAATTTTGGGAGCATGGCCATTTTGACTATATTGGTTTTTCCTATACATGAGTACAGGATATCTTTCCATTTTCTCTTATCCTCTTCAATCTCCTTTTGAAGAGTATTGTAATCTTCAATATATAAATCCTTTACTTCCTTTGTTAGATTGATTCCTAAGTATTTCATTTATTGGATGCTACTGTGAAGAGTGTTGTTTTTCTCATCTCTCAGTGAGTTTGTTGTTTGTGTATAGGAATGCGATTGATTTTCAAGTGTTGACTTTCTATCCATGTATGTTACTGAATTTCTTTATTAAATCTAAAAGTCTTTTGGTGGAATTTTTAGAGTCTTCTTTGTAGAGAAACATTTCATCTGCAAATAATGACAATTTCACTTCTTCCTTTTGTATCTTCATTCCTTTTACTTCTCTCTCTTGTCTAAGTGCTCTGGCTAGCGTTTCCAGAACAATATTGAATAGAAGCGGTAATAATGAACATCCTTGCCTAGTTCTCAATTCTAGAGTGAAAGCTTTCAGTTTTTGTCAATTTAGTATGGAGTTGGCTATTGGTTTGCGACAAATGGCTTTTTATAGGACTGAGAAAAGATCATCTGTTCCATTTTTCTGTAGAATTTTTATTACCATCAATGAGTGTTGGACTTAGTCAAAACCTTTTTCTGCTTCTCTTGTTTCAGAACTTTTTCTTTGTTTGTTTATTTTATTTTTATGGCCGGCTCAGCCCTGAGGGCAGGGCTGGTGCAGCATGTGCCGGGGATCGAACCGTGGTCCCTGCAGCCGCCCAAGTTTTCCTAAGCAGGCGCTTTAGACCACTGAACCATCTTGCCGGGCCCCCTTTTTCTGCTTCTATTGAGATGATCATGCAAATTTTGTCTTTGGCAATAAGTTCATTACACTTATTGATTTGCACATATTGAAGCATCCCTGCATTGCTGGGATGAATTCCCCTTGCTTATGCTGTATAATCTTCTTGATGATTTGCTGCATTCTGTTTGGTAGTGTCTTCTTGAGAATTTTTGCATGTGTGTTCATTAGGGAGATTGGTTTACAGGTCTCTGTTTTGCCTGGGTCTTTCTCTGATTCATTTTCCTCCAGGAATGACTTGCCTCCAGGAATGACCCAGGGAGTATAGATTCCCTTACAATTCCTTTGAAGAATTTTGAGAGTATTGGTATTAAATCTCTAAATTTCTTATAGAACTGAGCAGTGAGTCCATGAATATATGATCTTTTCTTTGTGGGTAAGTTTTTAATTTCATTTTCAATCTCACTGACTATTATAGGGATATTCAGAATTTTTATATCTTCTTGATTCAGCTTTGATGATTTTGATAATGCATACATATCTAGGAACTGTCTATTTGTTTTGTGTTTTCCACCTTATCAGAGTAAAGCTTTTAAAGTGGGCCTTGATTTTCTGAATTTTCACAGAATCTGCAATGATATCACCTTGTTCTTTCTTCATTGCAAGAATATGAATCTTTTCTTTCCTTTTTTATGATGAGAATTCCTAATGGTTTATGAATTTTATTCATTCTTTCAAAGAACCAACTCTTCAATTCATTAATTCTTTGTATTGTTTTCTTAGTCTCCATTGCATTAATTTCTGCTCTGATCTTTATAATGTCTTCCCTTCTATGAGATTTGGACTTTATTTGCTCTTTTTTGATTTCTAGAATCTTTGATGCAACATTAGGTTATTTCTGCTTGGCATGCTTTCTTGATATGAGAATTTACCACTATAAATTTTTCTCTTAGGACTGCTTTCCTTGTGTCCCTGAGGATCTGGTATATTTTATCTTAATTTTTATTTAACCATAGCTATTTTTTAATTTCTCTGTTAATTTTGTCTGTGACCTATTGGTTGTCAGGAGAGTGCTGTTTAACTTCCGTGTTTATGGAGTTTTTGTCATTTTTTGCCATTCATCTCTAATTTCAATACACTATTGTCAGATAATATATTTAAGATCATTTCAATTCCTTTGCATTTACTTAATCATGTTCTATGGGCTAGAATATGGTCCGTTTTAGAGAACATGGTATGTGCAACTGAGAACAATGTCTATTCTGATGTTGAATATTCTGTAAACATCTACTAAGTCCATTTGTTCACAGGTTTGGTTTAGTTCTGATATTTCTTTACTGATTTTTTTGCCTGGTTGATCTATCTATTTGTGATAGTGGGACATTAAACTGCTCCATTGTAATTGCGTTATTGCTCATTTGACTTTTCATGTCTATTAATGTTTGTCCTATATAACTGGGTCTCCTCTATTTAGATTATATATGTTTATGATCATTATCTCCTCTTTTCAAAGTTTTCCCTAAGAAATATGTAGTGGACGCTTTTATCTTGAAAAATCTTGTTTTGAAATTCACATTATTTGCAAACAGAATAGCTACTCCTGTTCTTTCTCTGGGTGGTTGCTGCATGGAAGATTGTTTGCCATCCTTTGGCTTTTAGTCTATGAATTTCTTTTGGAGTTAAATGTGTTTTGTATACAGCACATGATTGTATTCTTTCTCTTGTTCCATTCTGCCAGCCTATTTGGTGAAGTAAGGCTATTTACATTGGCAGTTATAACTGATATGCATTGGTTTTGTTTGTTTCTTTATTTATTTATTGTATTTTAGGGAAGGGTGCTCAGAGTGTCACTACTAGGCCAGACTTGTAGTGATCTGCCCATTTAAAGCCTCCCAAAAGCTGGGATTACAGGTGCACACCACCATGCCCAGTCTTAATTGCTGTCTCGGTGTCACCTGAGGGCAGAGCCAGCACAGCAGGCCTGGGAATCAAATCCCCAGGCCTTCCACCTGCTTGCAGGCACTTAGTCTACTGAGCTATTGACTGGCCTTGCATTCGTTTATTTTTGTCATGCTATTTTTCTGTTGTTGGTTTCTTATTTTTCCCTCTATTTAATTGCTTCCTCTGCTTGGTGGTTTTTTCTAGTTGTTCTTGGAAGTGTAGTCATTTTTATCTCTGTCTAGAAGATCTTTCAGGACCCCTTAGTAGTGCTCACTTGGTAGTCATAAATTTCTTCAGTTGTTCTTCCTCATGGAAATATCTTATTTCTCCCATTAATTTTGAAAGATAGTTTTGCAGGGCTGGAAGTTGTTTTCTCTCAGGCCTTGAAATACCTCACCCCAAGCTCTTCTTGACTTGATGGTTTATGCTGAAGTGTCTGCCATGATTCTGATGGGCTTTCTTTTATAGATGATCAATTTATTTAACAGCTTTTAATGTTCTGTTATTGTGCTGAATTTTTAACATCTTGATTATTATATTTTTAGGTATAGGTTTATTTTGTTATGGCTAACTAGAGTTCTATATACATCACTTAACTGTATGTCAGACTCTTTTCCCATGCTTGGATCATTTTCTGCTATTACTTCTACAAAATATTTTTCATGTCATTATTGTTGAGTCCTGCTTTTTCATTGACACCAATTATTCTTATATTATTTTTATTTGTATTATCTTGCAGTTGTTGAATTATTATTTCCTGATCTTTTGTTGTTTTCAAGAGAAATTTCCTTTCATTGTCATTGGCCAAGATGCTATGGTCAACATGGTCTGTCCTTAGATATTTAGTTCTGTTCAAATGGTTTTGGGAACTTTCAGTGAAATTTTTAATTTTTTTTGGCTATTTGAATCTGTTTTATGTATGCTGTTTCATTCCTATATTGATCATTCACATTTTCCATTGTTTTCTTAGCATCTTTTTAACTTTATTTCTATTATAGATTTACTGAGAAATTCCTTTATAAATATTGTCATTTCATTTCTTACCTGATAGATTGTGTCTGATATGATTTCTTATATCACCTCAGGGAATTGTTGCTTTACTTCAGTTGCTATTACTTCAAAAATGTTAGGTGTGTATCTTTCATTTTCTTCCGTCTTATTGTCTCCTGGACTGCTTTGGGTAAGCTGGGGGTCTTAGGTTGTATTTTGCGTTGGTATCTTTTCATTTCATATTTCAAAATTTTTAGTTATTTTCTGTGTTGGCCCTTGTAAGTTTTTTTTTTTTTTTTTTTTTTTTTTTTTTTTTTTTTTTTTTTTTTTTTTTTTTTTTTTTGTGTGTGTGTCTGTGTGTGTGTGTGTGTGTGTGTGTGTATGTATGTATGTATGTATGTATGTATGTGTTTGAGACAGAATCTTGCTCTGCAGCTCAAGCTGGCCTTGAGCTCACTTTTTGTGTCCAGGCTGGTCTTGAACTTGCACCAATACTCCTGCCTCAGCCGCTCAGGAGATTACAGGTGTGTGCCACCACAGCTAGTCCTTGTAAGTTTTTGTAGTAGGTAGCTTTATTACTAGTGTCAAGACCTCTCTAGGTAAGGTTGGTTATTCATGAATGTCTTTTGTGTGTAGGAGGTTCTTGGTTTGTGTCTGTCCCAAGAATCTACCTTTCCAAATAACCAAATGTCAGATTTTGTATCGATTTGACTCAGTCCCTAGTCTTCTAGTTCTGGAGTGTGGTGAAGCTATTACCCCACAACTTCCTAGTATTGTTACAGAAGTGAAAACAACTGATAATAACAGATGTGACATCCTAGCTAAAGTAGTGTAGTTAGCAATAGCAATAGTAGTATCAAGTGCAGTTTAAACACTAATATTGCTGGTAGCTATTAATTTTGTGCATTTAATTATAGGAGCAAAATGTACAATTATTTTACACAATCAGCCATAAATTGGAAGCTTGTATGCAAAGCATTTCCCCTGGGTGGAATGGTTTTACCCTCTAGTGGAGAGATTTAAGAAAGATAGCAGACAAAACAAAGATAGCAGATAAGAAAGTAGAAGCTAGGCTAGAGGACAAAGGATGACTATCCAAGCTTTGCGAAGCTAGAGAAGAAGGCAGAAGGCAAAGAATAGATAAGCAAGGGATTATCTGAACTTGGTCTCTGGGTTTGGCAGATAGGATTAGTTTTCAGTGGTTGTATTTCTCTCTGACCATTTAGAAAAGATTAAAAAATAAAAGAAAAAAGAAGAAGAAGAGAACAGGAGAGAGAGAGAGAGAGAGAGAGAGAGAGAGAGAGAGAGAGAGAGAGAGAGAGAGAGAGAGAGAGATCCCATCTACCTGCTTCTATTCTATGTGCTTTGGTTCCCAAGCAGATGCTGGTTCACCTAACTTGCTACTTGTTGGCTCCTATTGTTACTGTTGCTTCTGAAAGTTTCACACTACCTGTCTACCATGTGCACTCTGGCTGGGGTCTCTTCTGTGTGGCTGGTGTTTCCACTGGTCTCTGTGTCTTCTCACACAGTTCACCTGGCTCTCAGCAGCAGAGAAGGTAGGGACCAGTCTTGGGGTCTTCCCAGGCTGTTCACCTAGATCCCAGCTGCTTTCCTATGATATTTTCCTTTCCTTTCATAGAACTTCTTTCTTTTTGTTCCTTTCTTAAATGTCAGTTCCTTTACAAAAGTTCTCCAAATCCTACTTTTCAGAATATTTTCCAAGCTTCCCCTAGACACTTTACAGGAGTTTATACTTAGGATTGAGTTTAATCTACTTCAGAATCTTTTAGTGATGAAGTATCTAAACAGATCCTAATCTGTTTATTTTTCCAACAGATCTTTTAAGTTTATAAGGATGTGAATTTTCAGTTCCATTTTTTGAATCCCTGCATATATCTAGCTTAACTCTTGCACATGGAATGAAACAGTCAACATTTCTTGAATTATATTGAACCGATGCTGAAAAATGACTTTCTTTTGTGGGAATAAGATCATTTTTGGAAAGTGGAGCTGGGGTTCTAAACAACATAGAAGTGTGAGTGGACTAGATTTGGTGTTAGCGTTTTCTGATGTAAGGTAAAAAGTATTTACAAGACTGTAACTCAAGGTGAAGCCAGAGGTGACAAACAAATAGCCCAAAGGAGTATCAGCAGAAGAAGCAGCAACCAACAGTTCACCAAAGTGGAGGAAGCTGATGGGTAGAGGGAGAGTTAGGAGGGATGGTTGAAGTCTCAGAGACATGGGAGGAGAAAAAACTGGTACTGGGCTGGGGAAAAAAATGCCAAGTGAAGGAAGATCTTTAGGACAGTTTACTCCTTTATGGCTTCATCCAGTGAGATTTTAAACCAGTGTTTGCCATTTCTCAATTTAGATGTCATCCATGTATCTTGGTGGAAGGCTGTACTAGCTTTGCTGTGGTGGGTCTTTTTAATGACTTAGAGCAAGCTTTTATTAACCTTCCTTTGACAGTAAGCCTTCCAAATACTCTTCAAGTGCCTTTTGGTCTGTAAGTTGCTGCAATCCTGCCAACTCATTCACTTGAGTGAGGTGAGAAATGATAAGTGATTCATCCTTTTGGTGACACCAAAATTTTTGGTGACACTGAATTTTTACCTAGCTTCCTAGAATGTGATCACTACATTGTATTTCTTTGATTTTTAATGTTCCTCTGGGATCTCAGTCCAGTAACTATGGTGGAGAATGATGAGAAGAGTCCCGGAAGTGAATTAATGCCATCTTTATTTCACTACACAATTTTGTTTGAAGTTAATTTCTCTGGGCTTCACATGCTTTGCTGTTAAAATGGTATGATAATCCTAAATAGATGTATTTGTAAAATCTTGAGGGTGGCACACATGATACATGTTCTCAAATCTCTTTACTTTAGTTAATTAACATGTCTTAAGCTGATGTTTGTAAGGGGATGAGGCTAAGGATGAAATATGATAGAACTATTTCTTCTAAGTGTCTACATAACATGCTTTGCTTATTCCACAGACCAGTTGCTTCCCATGATGTTAGAAAGCCTGGGATTTGTAAAAACTATTGACAAGGAAGTTGAGGTCTCTATCTCATTTTATAAGTAATTTTAAACAATAGAGACGTTTGATGTCAAGTTTGATGTCTGAGCCAAGGATAAAATAAAATATGACTTAGAAAGACTCTGTAGCCTATAAAATGCTGTGGGATATAAATGGTCATTATTCTCATCTGTTCTGCAGATCAAGGAGTATTGTGTTTTATTCCCTTCTGAGTGATACCAATAGAGCAAATAAAAGGTGAGGTTCCTGTGCATGATAGTGACTTTTCATGCCATGCTTGCCCCCTAGTGGCCATGATTCACAGTTGCTATCTATCTATATCTATCTATCATTTATCTATCATCTATCTCTATCTATCTATCATCTATCTATCTATCTATCTAACTACCTACCTACTGGTATTAGGCATTGAATCCAGTCCTTTGAGATAGAATCTCACTAAGTTACTCAGGTGCCCAACCTGGGCTTGAACTTGCAGTCCTCCTGCTCCAGCCTTGCAGAGTGCTGAATTATAGGTGTGTGTTACTATGCCAGGCTCACAACCACTTATGCAAGGGAAGAGGCTGCAAGAGGATGAAAAGAAGCAGACTGGGTGGGAAAAATGCTATTAGGGAGACTCACCATGTCCTTAGCCTCTTCCCTGTGGGAGACATTGTCTTCATCCCTTTTACCTGGGCTCTCTACCTGGCATCGGGAAGGCACAGGGCTTAGAGAGTAAGAAGACCTGACCCTGCCATTAGCCACTGGCCTCCATAACTTCTCCTTTGTAGAAATGGGAAGAATACCTACTAGAGAGTTGTGAAGATTCAACAAACTAATTTATGTAAAACAGTTCACCATGGGTCTAGTGCATTCTAAACATTTCAAAAAGGCTTTCATTTCCTTTAAGCTTTATTCATATTTTAGGGTTCATATTGGCAGGCTACCTGGGGCTGGAATATATATTTAATCCTTACTTGGATTACTTTAGGTGCTTTCAAGAAAGATTTCTTTCTTTCTTTTTTTTTTTTTTTTTTTTTTTTTTTTTTTTTTTTTTTTTTTTTTTTTTTTTTTTTTTTTTTTTTTTTTTTTTTTTTTTTTCATTTTAGGGAAGGGCCTACAGGGTGTTCAGGGTCTCACTACTAGATTGTAGTGATCTGCCTGTTTACAGCCTCCCAAGAGCTGGGATTACAGGTACATGCCACCATGCCCAATCTCAATTACCATTTCAATGCGCCCCAGGGGCGGGGCTGGCATGGCAGGCCTGGATATCGAACCCCAGCCCCTGAACCTGCTCGCAGCTGCTTTGTTTAATTCATTGAGCTATTTGGCCAGCCCTAATTTTTTTTTTTTCTGTATCCTTTTCTAAGTGAAAGTGATTGCTATAGAATTGGTACGCTCTATAGTTATAAAATTTGATAAAACCTACTCATGTAATCACATTTTCATTCCTCTGTTCAAATTTATGGGTCTGCTTGCTACTTTAACTAGGAACCGCTTTCTGCTCAACAAGTCCTAAGAGTCAGGCTCTAAGGTAAAGAATTCTCATTTAACTTAGACAAACACCCAGGTCTAGTCTTCTTCCAGACATGAGTGTGAGTGGCATTCTCTGGGTACAAGTTTTTTCTCCTTTCTTTCTGTCTCACCTCCAACACAGATGGGCTGGGGCACATGTTGGGAAGGGGTATGTTACAGGAAGGAAAAAGAAATTTGTATTTCAGAGGGGTTTTATTGTTTTTCTCTCTTTGAAGCTACAATGGTGCGCATGCTGGACACAGTCACTGCCCTCAGGGAGCTTTCAGGACAATGGGATTATGTGACAGAACCATTAAACAAGCAACTTCAATAAAATCCATCAGCATAAAAGTGACCTCTCCATCTGTGTTTTCAGGATTCTCAGATAAGGCTTCTTTTCTCATTCTCTGTGAGTGGAAAGTACTCTTCAGATATGTTCATTCACTCTCTTAGATTCAATCAATAACTCTCAGAGGGCTCTAGGCCAAATCTTTCCAAAGATATTCAACCAGCACATACTAGATTTCTCTTTTTGGGAGTCTTGTAGTCTTCTCAAAGTCAACGTTCAAAAATAGACCAATTGCCATTATCAACTGATGCACCCACTTTCTGGTTCTTTTCCTGTATTCTAGCATCATCTGTAACATCACTTATTGAGCTGTCCACTCAGATAGTGTTTCAGCCTGGAAGGTCAATATCACCCTATACTTAAAACCTACTCACTAGTTATATTACTTTCTTCTCCTAAATATCTTTGAATTCTCTCAGTTACCCCTATTTCCTTTGAAGTGACCATTAAATAAGTCATTAAGCTTTACTGGACCTTCATTGGACCAAGCCCTGTAGTAAATGTTTAAAATGTGTTTCCTCATTTAACCTTCAGAATATCCAATGAGCGTTAGCCTCATTTTCGCAGATGAGGAAGGGGAGGTCTAGAAAAGTTAAAGATTTTACAGATTACATAGTTGGTGTGTTAAGGAGCCTTGTACTGTCTGTGTTGTGAACCACAGCCTTGAGCGAAGGAAGCCGCCCTCTCTCCTCTGCATTTCTGCAACAGCCTCCTGGCTTATGCTTTTCTAAGCTGCATTTCATGGCAGCATAAAATGAGGTTTCTACTTAAAGTCTTTTAGCTGCTCCCCGCCATCTTTAGGGTAACCTCCAAGGTCCACAGTGCAGTTTTTGACGCAGTTATCCACAGTTTCACTGATGATCACTTCTCATACCCTTGCTTCTGCACCACACAGCCCCAAACTTCTTTCTTTTCTTCAAACTCGTAACTTTCTCTCAAAGGAAATGCTACATTAAATTTTTTTCCTTATTTAGTATTTTAATCTATTTTTACTCCCTAAGTTCTCTACTATAGCTTTAAAATTTTTCTGCTTTTACTTGATTTTTAAAAATTTTATTTAAAAAATAGTAGTTGCATATATTTATAAAGTATTACACGGTATTTTAATACAGGTAAACACTGTGGAACTATTAAATCAAGATGAATAACACATTTATTCTTAGTGGTGAAAACATTTAAAGTCTCCTATCCTAGCAATTTTGTATGTAGAACACATTATTATTAACTGTAGTGACCAGGTTGCACAGTAGATCTCTGAGAACACTTTTCTCTTTAACTGAAATTGATCCCTTTGGCCAGTGTATTCCCATCACTGCCCCATCCCCAGCTCCTGGTAGCTATTATTCTCACTATCTGCTTGAGTGAATTTGATTTTCTAGATTCCATATATAAATCAGATTGTGTGGTGTTGCCTTTTGTGCTAGACTTATTTCATTTATCATAATGTCATCCACACTTGTCCGCTGTCACAGATGACAGGATTTCCTTCATCCTAAAGACAGTCTTCTCAAAGATATTCTATCACATTTTCTGTACATACTCAGCTGTTGTTAAACACATGGGTTGCTTCTGTATCTTGACTATTGGGAATAATGATGTAATGAGCACAAGAGTGCAGATATCTCTTCCAGATACTAATTTCGTTTTCTTTTCTTATATTACCAGTAATGGAATTGCTGGGGCATACAGTAGTTCTATTTTTTATTTTTTGAACAATATCTTTTTTTTTTTTTTTAATGGCTGGCTCAACCTGCTCTGAGGGTAGGGCCGGCATAGGATGTGGTGTCAGGGATTGAACCACAGTCCCTGCAATTGCCTAAGTTTTCCTAAGCAAGTGCTTTAGACTGTTGAACCGTTTCACCAGCCCATCTTTGAGTTTCTCTTTTCTTTTCTTTTCTTTACTTTTCTTTTCTTTTCTTTTCTCTCAGGGCCTTGTGCTTGCCAGGCAAGCACTTATTCTACTGAGCTATCTCCCCAACTCCCTAATGTGTTTTCCATAATGACTGTACTAATTTTTTTCAACTATTTAAATACAATTTTTTTCTTTCAATCTTTGCTTATTTAGTTACTTTTCTCTTGTTGCTGAGACAAAATACTTGGTGTCCTAAATTAAATGATTTATTTAGTTCACAGTTTGTGGAGGTTTCAGTCCATAATCATCTGGCTCCAGGGCAGAGTGGCATGGTGAGGGACAACAGTTCAAGGTGGGAGGAGATAGCAAAAGCAACAAGAGCAAAAAAGGAAAAAGGGAGAACAGGCTTCTTTTCCTCCCTTGTTTTGTACACAGGTTACACTCCCTGGGGTGGGTCCTTAGCCTCCTCTTGCACAAGCTAAGAAAGTTTACAAAGTGAGGATCCTGGTCTCCTGCTGAGTCACTTAGCTAAACTCCTTAATTTCTCAAGTTGCCACAGTTAATCTACCACTACAACAACCTGTAAGGTAAATAGCTGCCCTGGGGCATGTCCTCTATAGGACAAGATGTATGACTTCTGAGTTACCTAGTTAGCCTTCCAAATTTCACAAGATGATACAATGTATCAACCAGCACCTTTGTCAACCCTTATTAAGTTTCAGTTTTTCATCATAGACATCCTACTGGTGTGAACTATTTCAATGTGATTTTAAGTTGCGTTTCCTAGATATTTGGTGATGCTACACAGTTATTCATGGATCTGTGTGACTATACCGTGAGTATATTTTATCTTGAAAAGTGGTCATGGTTTTGTGTTTGTGTCGAGTTGTCCCCCTAAAGCCTCATGCAGTCATGGGGCAAACTTCCAGAAGTTATGATTAATTCATGATCCAATGTTGGGATTACACATCTGAGTACTGCTGGGATTAAGGAGGTAAGTGCTATACCTGCCCTGGGATAGATAGCCTGAATGCAATACAAAGAAAGGAGAAGGGCTTACCCACTACCATTGTTCCTGTTTCTTTGCTCTTGCGTTTTACTGTTTTTTGATGCCATGAAGTGCTGTTTCCTTTCATTTGCCATTCTGCCTTGGGACCAGCCAAGTATGGACTGAAAGCTCCCTAAACTATGAGTTAAATCAACCTTTGGTTCCTTAATTTTGGGTGTCAGGTATTTTGTTCTGGCAATGAGTGGAAAGTAACCAAGACAGGGCATTCAGGTTTGTTAATTTTTAATTGTCTTCTTGTTTTTGAGACTGAGCATACAAAAAACATGCCAAGGTTCTGGTGAGAACCCCATGGAAGATGACAGAGGTATGTATAGCAGGAAGGAGAGAGCTCACGTTCTCAGACTTTTGTAACAGCTCTATCACGAGAATTAGCTGGAGTCCAATGAGTAATATCTCAGTCCCCTCCACAGACAGGTCCCAGCTGACTCAAGAACCTCCCACTAAGCTACACCTCTGAAAGGTCTTACCAGTTCTCAGTACTACCTCAGAGACCAGGATTCCAGCACGTGAACCTTTAGGAACACCAAACCACATCGAAATGCATTCAGCACTTTGCAAAAGCACTTTGCAGATATGATAGAGTTAAGGATCCTAAAACAGGTAGATAATTTTGGATTATACATCTGCACCTTATATAATCACAATGCCCTAATAAATGGGAATCTGAAGAGTAAAAACCAGGAAAGGAAAGGTAGAACCCTCTAGAAGCTGGATTGGAAGGAATATACGTACTTTTCTAGAGCACCCAAGGAACACAGCTCTGTGGAACCTTCATGATCCCTGTAAGTCCCATTTTGACTTCTAAACTCTGGAATTTTAGGATGGAGAATCTTTGTTGTTTTTATAAATTTTAAGCCTCTAAATTAGTGATAATTTGCTGCTACAGCAGGAAACTCACACAGATGGCTTTCCATATGTTTTCATGCCTCCCTCTCTTTTGCTGTAAAATTCTTCAGATTCTATTTTCTATTTATTACCTGTTTATCTCCCCATAGCCTGTAAGATCATTAAGAGAATATGCTGAATCAGTCTTATTCAATGCATATTCTGAAGGGCCAGCGTTTCTGTGGAAATACAGCTGGTGGTAAATTAATATTTGTTGGTGAAGGTTTGTTAAATATAGAAAATTTATTATAAGTGATCCTCTGTGTTTCTGAGCGAATGCACAGAGGTGATGAGAGGATACTATAGAGCTTTTTGTAGGCTTGCCACAAACTTAAATGTGTTTATAGAGAAGGAGCTACAAATACTGGTGTTTCTCTGTGAAATTATTCTGAGTTTGGTTTAGCTTTGCTTGACTTTGCAGCCCTGAAGTTGGCTCATTAATCACATAAGTTCTTGTCTTTGTATTCCTGCAGACACAAAACCCCTTTTTATGAAGACCTTAAAATGAAGGTCTCCCTCACCTGACAGTCTCTCGTGTGTGCCCCCTCAGGGTGTGAATTAAGATCGCTATGACTGGCAGGTGATGTGAGACTCACATTGGGTACTGTGTCCTTTTCATAGCCTCGAACTGTACTATCAGCATCTTGAGGAGCTTGGGAGAGTCCTATGTTCAACCCTACAACAGCATAAGGTGCAGTTGCCACATTTGCCACTAGATGTCAGGCTTACTCACCACCCCGTTGTCACAGCATCTTTATGTTGATAGCTACCCCCTGCCATCCCAAAAGAAATTTAGTATACTTTGGGTCAGGTGCTCGGATAGGTATTTGCATTTCCTTTATTCAACTGAAGTTCACAAACATTGTAAGCTACCATTGTACGAACCATTCTCCCCAACGTACAGATGAAAAAATTGAGGCCTAGAGCATTAATAAAAACTGGGATAGGGGCCCAGTGGGATGGCTCAGTGGTCTAAAGCGCCTGCTTGGGAAAACTTGGGCGGCTTCTGGGACTGCGGTTTGATCCCCGGCACTACATGCTGCGCCAGCCCTGCCCTTGGGGTGGGCTGAGCCGGCCATTAAAATGAGTGAATAAACAAACAACCTGGCTAAAGGTTCTAAAAAAAAAAAAAAAAAAAAACTGGGATAACAAAAATTGGAACAAGAAACAGGACCAGAGGGGAGCACACCCATCCTAGGCACATGCCAGCAGGCAGGACCAGCAACATGGAAAAATTCTAAAGCAGCAGTGAAAATATGAGCCAGCAGTTGGTAAGTTATGTGAACTGATGTTATACTCCAGGATACAGACACATGGGACAAAATATAGGCAACTGGGGTTGTCATACTGTATCTGAGAGCTCAGGGAAGAACTCCAACAACGGGAGGCCAGTCCAAGCCCCACATCCAGAGGCCAAGGCCAGCTCCATACCCAGCACATACCCTACTGCAAATTTGGCTGAAGTGTACAGCACTTTCTGGGATCCAACTTGGATATTACCACAGAGTGTGGTTACTAGAGGCACTTTGGTACTTTGGTACTTTCTATTCTTTTTGTTTGGTTGGTTTTCCTTTTTCTGTCTGGCTGGAGGGTTTTTTCTTCCTTTTATCATTATTTAGGTTTCTTACCTTTTTTATTTGCTTCTATTCATCATCTTTCTTTTCTCAACAATTTCTCTTGATACTATGATGTTTTTGTGTGTGTGAACATTATCTCTTCTCTTTCTGATTCATTTCAAAGCTCTTCCACTTTCTCTTTTATTCTTTTACTCCTGTGCTCTACAGTTCCCCAAATCTTTCTTGGGTGATCAGCCCTTGCACAGCAGCCTTGCTTCTACTATATTTGACTTTATTCATCGGACTGTCCCCATCCCTCTGTTTTTTTTTTTTTGGTACTGTGTATTGAACTGGGGACCTTGCACTTGCAAGGCAGCCCATCCACCATAAATCCCCCTAATCCCTGCAACAGGGTAATATTACTCTGCTAAGGGGAAAATCATTGTATCCAAGTTCCCGGTATGTGTTGTATTTTGTTATATAACTGTAGAATCTGCTGCTGTCATTCAAGGTATCAGGGTAATAGCTTCCACAGTTCATCAGAAGCTAGACTATGATTGATGCTATTGCTGTTGCAAACTGTACTACTTTAGCTAGAATGTCATGCCTGCTATAATGAGTTTATCTCCCTTATGTGACAGCTCAGTCAGAAAGGGAAAAAAATGGAAACAAAGATTTTGTAAATGAGGGAGGAGAGGGTTGGAAGGAGGGTACAGGAATGGAAAAAGTGAATCAATTTATATCGTATACAGGTAGAAAGTTTCTGTGATGAATTTGGTCATTATATCTAAAATGTACAAATAAAACCAAGAAGATAGCTCGTTGGCTTAAGCATCTGTCTGGTAAGTGCAAGGTCCTGAGTTCAATACCCAGTAACAATGAATGAACAAATAAATAAGATGAACCAATAAAATCTGATATAAAATATTTTAAAGATAAAATACAAAAGAGATACTTTCATGACATAGAACAGCTGAAAAAATTCATGTCAACCAAAACAACTTTCCAAAATGCTCTGAAGAATATACTAGAAAGAGAAAACAAAAACCTCAAGCATAAGAAAACCAATAGAAAGAAGCCACCACACAGGGCAAATGATTAAAAAGTGTGTGTGTGTGGGGGGGGGGACAGGGAAACAACAGAAAAGTAATACAAGAAAGATAAGCCAATACATGTGACTTATAACCATTAATGTAAATGGCATCAGTTCAATCAAAAGAAACAAAATGAGAGAATGGATGAAGAAGTAAGATCCAAAAATATGCTGCATAGAAAAACACATTTAACTAAAAAAGAAATTCATAGACTAAAAGTCAGAGGTTGAAAAATAATACTCCATGGGGCAGGAACCCAGAAAAAAATCAGCATTATTCTACTTTCAAACAATGTAAACTTCAAGCCAAGATGGATCAAAAGAGACAAAGAAAGTCACTACATACTTATTAAGGGAAAACTCCAATTATAAATATATATGTGCCCAGTACTGGTGCACTCAACTACATAAAACCAATATTAACAGACATGAAAAATCAAATGAACATCAATGCAATTGTAATGGGGGACCATAATACCCCACTATCACAAATAGATCAACGAGACACAAAATTAACAGAGAAATATCAGAACTTAACCAAACCTATGAACAAATGGACTTCGTAGATGTCTACAAAGTGTCTGAACCCACAATGTCAGGATACACTTCCTTCTCAGCTGTATGTGGGATGATCTGCAAAACAGACCACATATGAGCTCCTGCAACATGCTTTAAGTGCAGAGCAATTAAAACTATCCCTGTGTATTATCTGACCATAGTACAACAACCATAGAAACAAACAGCAAAAGAAATCACAATTACATAAACACTTTGAGATTAAATAATACATTCCTCAACAACCAATATGTCACAGACAAAATTAAAGAAGAAATTAAACAGTTCTACAATTACATTAGTGAAAGCACATGTTTCAGAGTAAAACATAAGAGCCTTTGGGAAGAGTGAAAATAGTCCTACAAAGGAAACTTAGAATAGTGAATTCTTACCTCAGGAAAACAGAATGAACTTTAATGAATGACTTAATATTGGACCTCAAACTTCTAGCAAATAAAGAAAAAAATCAAACCTAGACTTTTTTACGATAGAGGAAATTATGAAGTTCAGAGCAGAAATTAATGCATTGGAGACTAAGGAAAGAATACAAAGAATCAATGAACTGAAGAGTTGGTTCATTGAATCACTAAATGAAATAGATACACACCCATCCCCCCCTTTTTTTTAAAGACTCAAACTCATGCAATTAGGAACATAAAGTGTGAAATCATATTGGATCCTGGGAAAACTCAGAAGATAATGTAACAGCTATTTTGAGAACCTGTATTTTCTTTTTAATTTGATACAAGGTTTTGCTACACAGTTCAGACTCTAGTGATCCTCCTATCTCAGCCTCCCCAGCACTGGGATTTGAGGTGTGAACTATCATTCCCAGTTTCAGTGGCTGGTTTGGGGCATGGTAGGCATGGCATATGGTACCAGGGATTGAATCTGGGTCCTAGTGTTTACCAGGCAGGTGCTTAGACCACCGAACTATCTCCTCAGCCTGAGAACCTGTATCTTAAGATGGAAAACACAGAAAAAATGGAGGACAGATTCCTAGATACATATAAATTTCCAAAACTGATTCAATAAGATAATAAAAATTCTAAATAACCTGATATCAATCAATGAAATTGAAAATGTAATTAAAAACTTACTTAAAAAATGTCCTGATCCTGATGAATTCTATAAGAATTTTTTTTCATCTGCTCTATTAACTTTAATCACATTTTCAACATGCAGCCAAGAATGAAGCTTTGACAGTAAGCCATAAATTCACACAAGCAACCATTCTCAATTTTCTGCAGTCCCAACACTGAGATAACACAAGGAAATAGGATATTTTCTTTATTTTGCCTTTCTTTACTGAAGAGGAATAAAAATATTTAAAAGATTTATCATCCTGAAAATTAAATTACCATAAATCTCTTAATTACAGCATTTACTTTTTCTCAGTTTATTGCAAATTTAAAAAAAAATCAACTTAGCCCTTCCATTAGATTGCTAAATGCAGATTCTAAAGATCACAGTGATGACAGAATTGGTATGTTTCATCATTAATACACCTGCTTATGAGCACAGATATTAGCACCACACAGAGTTTATATTTAACACGGGTCATCTGTCATGCAAAAAGACACTTCTGGCTCATTCAGAGTCAGAATCCTTAGGTGGCTCCAGAGGGACTCCTTGCCTAATTACGCTGGTCACTCATGAAATACTTGAAACATGTATAGACATTATGTTATACACTTACCCACAGCAAAACAGACACAAAATGAGGTAAACAGTTGGGCAACACTGGTTCTTGAAACACAAAACATCAAAATGCATTTTTTGGTGAGCTTTTCGTCCTAAGCACACTTTAGAAGACAAAAATATTAAGGTCTAGAAGGCCACAATCCTTGATACATGAGTCTTATCACCTAGGGAAATGCCTGGTGTTAGGCAGCCCTGCGAAACTTGTGACCCCAACAAATCTGAAATTTCAACAAGTGATTCAAAATCCATCACGTCCATCTTTGTTTCAGTCGAGACAATGTTTTGATTGTTACCTTTGTCAAGTGGGATCTTCTCCAAGGCCAACTGTTTGTTCAACACTACTCATGGAATAATATTTTAAGCACTCTTATCCTCATCACAGCCAGGGAAGCTATGACAGCAACTGCTCTTTAAGCCTCAATAGCACAGGACTATGTTAACTTTCTAAGACATCTATGCTTACAGTTCTCTGAGCTAAAGGCTGGAGAACAAAACCAATTCTGATTAAGAAAGAATAAACTGGGCTGGGGAGATAGCTCCGTGGCACAAGTGCCTTCCTGGCAAGTGCAAGGTCGTGAGTTCGAACCCCAGTCCCACAAAAAAAAAAAAAAAAAAAAAAAAAAAAGAATAAACTAATCCCATGTTTCCTCCCAAGCTAACCATTCACACAATTACCGCAGGCACTTAAAGGGAAGTCGTGACATTCTCCATCAGGCTTCAGCAGAAGTCACTCTTCCCAGACTAGGAGTGCCACAGAATATATTGCTAAGCTTGAAGCAGAGGCTAAATGGTTGGTAGAAGTGTGCAGGTGAAAGTCAATGTTTCCTCATTCATCACTGTTGTGGTGCAGTTCTTAAAAGGTTGAGAACTTGAAGAGGTTCTACTCCATCTCAGCATAGTGCTCTCGCAGCCGCTGCAGGCTTCTCCAGCGCTCTTCATCCACTTTGGCCCAGTTCTGGGGCTGTTCTTTCATGAGCTCTTCCCACTGAAGTCCATACTGCTTCTCACTACCAAATGGTCACTGCACATCATTCATTCTTGTTCTCTCTGTTGGAGTCTATGGACACAGTCATTTGCTGCTTACAGTCTCTCAAGAACTTTCTTGAAGTTGCTCTCCATCCCATCTCTGCACTGAGGAAGAGTATGCTCACTTGTTTCATGGATCATATTCTTCAAATTTTCAAGAACTTTCAGTTCTTGAACACCATGTTTTTCTTCAAATTCCTTTACAAACTAATGGGTTTCACCTTGAAATGTGATCCAAAAGCTTTGACTGAATCTCTCCAAGATCCTGGATAATCAGTTATATTGAACTCTCAGTCCCCAGTAAGTCTCTCTTCTTGCCGTCACTGCCACCTGGAGTGGCTTCACAACCCATAGGGGTCTCTGTCCCCTCTAGAAGAATTTTAGAGATGATCTAATCCACTAATGCTGGAATTCTTTAATGAAATTGAAAAGGAAGTAATACTTCCAAAATCATTCCTCCAGGCAAGTGTTATCCTGATACTAAAACCAGAGAAGTACCCACAGTCAAGAAAAGAAACTAGAGGCCTATCTTCCTAACGAACATTGAGGCTAAAATAATATCTTGACTAGATACTGATAAACAGAATGCAGGAAATCAAAAAGATTGTCCACCATGAACAAGTAGGTTTCACCCAAGGGATGCAGGTGTGATTCAACATACACAAACTGATAACTTTAATACACAATATAAATAGAACTAAAGACAAAAACCACATAATTGCCTCAACAGATGCAGAAAAAGATTTTGACAAAGTCCAGCACTCATTCATGATTTTAAAAAATGCTGCAGAAAATTGGAATCATTGGTTGCTACACCAATCTGATATAAGCTATCTATGACAAACCAATAACAAAAATCATACTAAATGCTCAAAAGCTGAAAGCTTTCACATTAAAATCAGGAAGAGGCAAGGGTGTGTACTATCATCACTCCTATTCAATATAGTTCTGGAAACACTAGTCAGAGAAATTAGACAAGAGAGAAAAATAAACGGAAAAGGATAGAAAGGGAAGAAGTGAAATTATCATTATTCATAGATTGCATGATACTCTACATAGAAGATCCCAAAAATTCTAGCAAAAGAATCCCTGATTCAATAATAAAATTCAGTAGCATGGCTGGATAAAAAAAAAAATCAGCACTCTGAAATTAATAGCATTTCTACACACAACAAACTCATTGAGAGAAATTAGGGAAACCATATGTTTCACAATAGTGTCTGGAGAAAAATTTAGCAGACAATCTAACAAAAGATGTAAAAACAAAATTATCTGGATATTGATGATTATAGCGCTCTGAAAAAAATGTCAAAGAGTTTATCAGGAAATATAATGATAGTACTTGTTCATGGATAGGAAGAACCAGCATAGTAAAAATGATCATGCTTCCAAAATTGCTATATAGGTTCAATGTGATCCCAATCAGAATACCATTAACATACCTCACAGAAATATAGAAAATATTCCTAAAATTAATCTGGAAACAAAAGAAACCTAGGTAGTGAAAGCAATTTTTGGTATCAAAGGCAAATCAAGGGACATCATTATCCCTGACTTGGGATTATGTTACAAAGCTACTGAGATAAAAATAATATAGGATAGTACTGGGCAAAACAAAATTGAAAAAAATAACAAAACTGATATGAGCATAAATAGAATAGATTGGAAGATGCAGAAACAACTTGAAACTACTTAATCATCTTATCTTTGACAAAAGAGTCCAACACCTTCACTGGAAGAAAGATAGCTTCTTTGATAATTGATGCTGGAAAAACTGGCTCTCCATATGCCAAAGACTAAAACTAGACGAAAGTCAAATGAAACAAAGATTTAAACACTAAAACAGAAACACTAAATCTGATGTAAGAGAAGATAGAGGAAACTCTTGAAGACATTGTTGTAGACAAGTATTTCATGAACAAAACTGTGATTACATGGGAGACAGTAGAAATAATCAACAATTGAGATCACACCCTATTAAAAAGCTTTTTCTCAGCAAGAAAAATCACCAACAGAGTGAAAAGACAGCCCACAAAGTGGGGAAAATTTTAGCCCATTGCCCCTCAGACAAAGGACTTACATCTAGAACATATAAAGAATAGAAAAAATCAGAACCCATGGTGTAAAAACTAAATTAAAAAATGGCACCAGAGATAAATGCACTCTACTCAGATGAAGATATACAAATGGCAAATAAACATATGAAAAAATCTTCAACATCACCTATTATTTGAGTAATGAGAATTAAAACAATGCTGAGATTCTGTCTCATTCTGGAAATAGTGGCTACCATCAAGAAATCAATCAATAACAAACACTAGAGGGTTGTGAGGGAAAAGGAACCCTTGGTGGGAGTGTAGAGTGGTGGAACCACTGTGGAAATGAGTATGGAAATTACTGAAAAGATTAAGATTAGAAGTTCCCCTCTACCCTGCCATATACCTTCTGGATATCTTCCTGGAAGAATTAAAATCATCACACCACAGCAATATATGTGCACCCATGTTTATAGCAGCACAATTTGTGCTACCTCAATCTTGGAAACACTCCAAATGCATATCAACCACAGAATGGATGAAAAAGATGTCAGATTTTTTTTTAATACAGTGAACTACTAAGCCATAAAGAAGGCTAAACCTGACATATTTCTGGATACATACGTGCAACTTGAGACTATACTCTTAAGTGAAATAAATTGGACTCATATATATAAATATCACATTATCTCCCTGGTGGGAGAAGCTGAAAGTGTAAATGAGATAAAATTGTTGAAAAGGAAAAAGGAACTAGGCAAGGTCAAGGAAGAAAATGAAGAGAAAAGAAAAAGAAAATTATTTAAAAATGATAAAAAAAAAAAAAAACCTTTGTTAATATTGAGGGAAAGATGGATTGAAGGGAAGAGGGAATTGGGAAAAAAGAGAAGCTAATGTATATCATGTACAGGTACAAATGCCCTTTAACTAATATGATCATTATGTATATCTAAAATGTGTCAATAAATTTGATTTAAAAATAACTGGGACAATTCACAGTTCGTGTCATTTCTATTTAAACATCGTTTCTTACTCTTGTTGGCTTAGACAACAAGAGAATTCCTCCTGGATGTAGGAATTCTATAAATATTTGTTTAAAACTTTTTTTAATGAGCAAAACATATTTAACGAGAGAAAGAAAGCTCCTGTCCGAGAGAGGGCCAGGAGGGGGATCCCAAGTGGGTGTCCCCTGTTTAAAACTTTTTTAAAGAGAAAAAAAAATTCTTACACTTAAAAGAAGAACAAAGTAAAACCTCTAGGTTTCTTTGAAGGCAATTTTATAATGCAATTTCGTGTTATCTTTAGTTGTATTCTCATAAAAGGGAAAGAGAAATAGAAATTATTAAATTTAGGGGCTAGGGCTGTGGGTCAAGTACAACACTTGGCCAGCTTGCAAAGGCCCTGGGTTTAATCCTAGTACAGCAAAATAAAGTCAACAAATAAAAATAATAAACTCCAAAAGCTGTATTGAACATGGTAGCACACACCTATAATCCCAGCACTCTGGAGGCTGAGGCAGTAGGATCACCATGAATTCTGGGCCAGCCTAGGTTGTGTAATGACTTCAAGGCCATCTTAAACTATATAAAAATAAAAGTGGAAGAATGTAATCTTTCAAGTCAAGATAATATAAAGAGACTAGAGAACTGTGGTTCTGAACTCATGTCTTCCCATGCCATAAATATCATGAATGCATAGTGTGTGAAGCATCTTGCAGGTAGTATGCATGTGTGAAGGAAAGGATCCAGAGAGTGAAGAGAGTGCCCTCAATCTTCTGGTACCTAAACATCCAAACAATGTTGAGCTTGTGCTGCTTCTCCACATAAGATTCTGCCTGGGACAGTAGATTCCACCACCACAGTGGACACTGTTCCTTAGGTGTCTTTATGACTGATAAATTATTATGATAGTTGGAATAGAATTTTCATTTATATTAGCAACATAGAAAGGTAAAGTAAATATTTTAAGTTCTCAAAATTTTTCGTTAGACAAAAAAATACAAATTTTTTTTAAAAAGAGATACCAAAACACTAAAGCAGTTACCTTCAAAAACCTAAAACTTGTTCAAATGAGAATGACCCAGTAGAGGTATTGTCTTAGTGTTGTCTATAGATCAACAGCTCAAAACAAGAACAAGAATTAGGAAAAGTTAGTATCAGTTGTAATGTAACACTGGAACCATAGCTATGGTTGGGGCAAATGAGGACCACCTTTCCATCCTCAGGGAACAGTAAACAAAGAAACAAACTTTCTGCTCTTTGGGGACATTGTTTCTCTCTAGGGTTTGGGGAAACTATTTGACCTACGGGCTATGCTATGATGAGAGCCTGTCAAGATTTCTGACAGCCTTTATGTCCCAGGTTCCCCTCAAACTATTCCCATCTTATGTCTTCCTGGGATACTGGATCTTTTAGAGGTAAGGGAAACATTTTCTGAGATTTCAAAAATACTCTGAGCACTCAATGTGCACTTCTATGTTTACAGCTCCTTTCTTATCTCATAGAACAAAGTGAGATCCAGGCAAGTCCTTTGTGATTTAAGGAATAAACACCACTTAGAAAACTCATCAAACAGCTCTGTACAGAAGAGTAGTTCTTATCTTCCAGCTTCCTTGTGTTCTGCAGTGTTTCTACCCCAAGTGTACATACTTATCTATTCTTGAATATTTTATTATTACTTTTAAAACTTTTCGGTTTCTTGTGATGAATGAATACCTGGTTTCTGAGCCATGGTGCAACAGGGGAAGGACAGACCATGGGTGACATGAAGTGTTCTGAGGGCCCTTGCATCATTGTCCATTTGGATGCCAGCAGAGTTGTTCTGTGTTTTCAGGTCTGATTATATTTCATTTGTAGTGTTTGACTCTCCAGGTTATAAGGCCACTGTCACTCTTTTCTTCGTTTAATCCACTGAACATTACATGAACTAAAGAAATGCCTGGAGTATAATAGCTGCTAAATGAATTTATTGAATAAAAGGGGGAAGGAGCGTATTCAGTCAGCAAGTGGATTGGTAGGGTTAGTGACTAGGTAACCGCTTCTTCCAGCTGCTATCACTAGTTCAAGTCAATGAGTTAGATTGACTAGATTAATGAGCACACCTCCCTCATAATGACAAAAGCTCTCCTGAGGATCTGAAAACACTCTACTGGTTTCAGTTGTAGATATAGAGGCTTAGAGAAATAAAACCTGTTGTTAAATGTTTACAGATGACTCTAATTATTAGAATTATTTTTATTCTTTTTTAAATGTGTTTGGTACAGGTTCTACAGGATCACATTGTAGAGATTACACTTACAGTGATTCTCCCATTTTCAGCTTCCCAAGTGCTGGGATTACAGGAGCACCTTCAACACAGTCTCAATAACCATCTCACATGCCTGGGGGCATGGCCAGCACAGCGTGCTGGGGATTGAACCACCAGCTCTTCTTTTTCTTCTTCCCTTTCTCTTTGTCTAGAGGTTTTTGGAAAGGAAAAGGAAGCTTTAAAGACATAAAGATAATTGTAAAAGGAGAAGCAAAATTTAGGTTTTTGAAAGTCAATTGCTCAAGTCCTTAAAAAATAGATAATTTCCAGTTAAAAGCACTGAGTTCAATGATAATTAAGCAAACAAAAGCCTCAGTTCTTGAACTCAGAAAGCAATAGTTCATTGGTTGAATAGGTTTTCAACTCAACAAAATTGCCTTTTAAACAACAGCTAATACTATCTTTCTCATGACAAGTTGTTTTTAAAACCTTGCCTTGTCGCCGGGCGTGGTGGCGCACGCCTGTAATCCTAGCACTCGGGAGGCTGAGGCAGGAGGATTGGTGCGAGTTCGAGACCAGCCTGGGCTACAAAAGTGAGCTCAGGACCAGCCTCAACTGCATAGCGAGACCCTGTCTCAAAAAGACAAAAAAAAAAAAAAAAAAAAAAACCTTGCCTTAACCTCAGCTTTATAATAAGTCCCAGAGTTTCCTTCTATTCAGGCAGGCTGCTATGGAGAGATTTCAGTGAGTGCAGGTGATTAAATTTGCTTCTGAACCTAAACAGTGATGTGATATTTCTTTCTAAAGCAAGTTTTGAGCTGGACGAATAGTTTTTTTTAAAAATATTTTATGATTTTCTTTTATTTTGAAGAGTTAAAACAAAAGCAAGAAAATAAAAACACAGAAACAGGATAACATACAACAATACATATATTACAGATTTTCAAAGCAAGACTAGCTGATTAACAATGATTGTTATATTATCTATTTATATCATCAAATCTGTTGCTCAGATTAACAGATATAGTTATGCAAGAGTGGACATATGATTGCATATTACTGCATGCTTTCAAGAAACCTTAAACTTTTGTTCTTATCTTTTATTACATTTTTCTAAAAAATTATCTTAAAAAGAGTATAGTATTAACTGATATGACATTAGAAACAGTACACATTTAGAAGACCAAGATGATAGATACTTAAAGCATGGCTTTTGTATTACATATTGCTGTCCTTAATGTAGTTGCTTAGTTTGCACATATCAGCAAACAGAGTTAATCAAGGTGAGAATTCTGCACATTAACTGCTATTTTCAAAAAAACTAAAGAAATTCTTAGTAAAGTTCCACGCCCAGTCTCAATCACCACCTCAGTGCCCCCGAGGGGTGAAGCTAGCATGGCACGCTGGGGACTGAACCCCTGCTGCTATACTCTGCCTAGGCAGGTGCTTTAGTCTGCTGAAGTATCAAACTGGCCAAAGAACCAGATCTTTGATTTGTTAATTCTTTGTGTGATTTTCTGTGTCTCAATT
This sequence comes from Myocastor coypus, assembly GCA_004027025.1. Lineage (NCBI taxonomy): Eukaryota > Metazoa > Chordata > Mammalia > Rodentia > Myocastoridae > Myocastor > Myocastor coypus. Next base: position 28,442 of record PVJA010011846.1, read on the forward strand.
GCATTAATTTTTGCTTTAATCTAGCCGGACGTGGTGGCTCACGCCTGTAATCCCAGCACTCAGGAGGCTGAGGCAGGAGGATTGGTGCGAGTTCGAGACCAGCCTGGGCTACAAAAGTGAGCTCAGGACCAGCCTCAACTGCATAGCGAGACCCTGTCTCAAAAAGACAAAAAAAAAAAAAAAATTTTGCTTTAATCTTTATGACTTACTCCTGTATTTGGGCTTTAGACTTGGTTTGCTCTTTTTTTCTTATCACTTGAGTTGCAGCACTAACTCAAGTGTTTGGCTAATTTTTGTCTGATTGACTTATCCTTTATGGACAAGGAGGTATTAATGTCTCCTGTTAAGATTCTAGTACTGGATATCAGGGTTT
>PVJA010011846.1:28914-39824 GCA_004027025.1 Myocastor coypus
TTTTTTTTTTTTTTTTTTGTTTTTTTTTTTTTTTTTTTTTTTTTTTTTGTTTTTTTTTTTTTTTTTTTTTTTTTTTTTTTTTTTTTTTTTTTTTTTTTTTTTTTTTTTTGGTCTTTTTGAGACAGGGTCTCACTATGCAGTTCAGACTGGCCTTGCACTCACTTTTGTAGCTCAGGCTGGTCACGAATTCACACCCATCCTCCTGCCTCAGCCTCCCAAGTGCTGGGATTACAGGCGTGCACCACCACTCCTGGCTATGCATACATATTTATGACTGTCATCTCTTCCTTTTGTGTTCTTTGACTAACCAGTATATAGTGGCCTTCTTTATTTTGTTTAATCAATCTTGTTTTGAAGTTCGGATTGTCTGCAGACAGAATACTTCCCCTGCTTTTTTCTGAGGTTCTAGGGCATGTGATATTGTTTTCCATCCTTCGGCTTTCAACCTTTGAATTTCTTTATGGGTTAAATGTGTTTCTTGTATACAGCATATTGCTAGATTTTGTTTCCTAATCCATTCTACCAGTCTGTTTCTTCTAATAGGTGTATTGTGTCCATTTACATAGATGGTTATTATCGAGATAAACTGACTTATGTTTGACATGTTATTTACTTGTTGTTGGTTACCTGTTTTTCTTGTGTTTAATTTTTCCCCTATTTGGTGGGTTCTTTCTGTTCTCATTCATGGAGTTGTGTTCACTTTGATCCCTGTCTAGTAGTCTGTGTAGGGTTGGCTTTGTCATCATGAATTTCTTTAGATTTTTTTTTTTTTTTTTTTTGTCATGGTAGTATTTCACTTCTCCATTGAACTTGAAAGATTTTCACGGAATATCAGTCTGGATTGGAATTTGTTTTCTTACAAGACTTGACATACTTTGCTTCATGCTGTTCTTGATTTGATGGTTGTAAAGACAAATCTGGTATTATTTTGGTTTTCCTTTAAATGTGATCTGTTTCTTCTAGTGGCTTTTAGTATGCTGTTCTTATGCTGAATTTCTGGGATCTTGATAATTATATGCCTGAGTGTGGTTTTAATTGTGTTATTTAGATGTTATATATGCCTTGATTACCTGAATGTCAGATTGTTTCCCCATATTCCAGAAGTTTTCTGCTATTATTTCTGCCCATATTCTTTTTATGTTGTTTGTTTAGAGTCCTTCTTCCTCATTGATGCCTATTAGTCTTATGTGGTTCACGTTTGCATCATGTTGCAATTATTGAATTATTTCCTGGATCCTAGGTGTTTCTAAGTGATCTTTCCTTACCTTTTTATTAGTTGCCACAGTGTCTTCAAGGTCTAATAATCTATCTTCACTTTAATTCAGATGGTTTTGCCAGCTTTTAATTGAGTTTTTAATCTTTTGAAAATCTATTTGAACCTACTCCATGCATTCTACTTCTTTTCTATTTTGCTCATTCAAGGTTTCCATCATTTTTCTATCCCCTCTTATTTTTTTTTATCAGTGTCTTCTTTAGAAACACTTCAGAATTCTTTCATTATGGTTATCATTTCCTTTTTTACTTGGTAGATTATTTCTGATCTGATTTCCTCTATATCTTTCTGAAGTTGTTTCTTCACATTAGACACTATTATTTCACATTTTAGGTGTGTGACTTCCAGTTTCTTCTATGCTAATGTCTTCTGTTGTCTTTCTGGATGAGCTTGAGGCCTGGGAATGATTTTTTTCTTCTTCTCTTTGTCATTTTATATTTCTGAGAGAGAGAGAACGCTCTTTATTTTGATTTATGTGATTATTTTGTGTGTGAAAGTGTGATAGTAGTTAGTTATATCACTGCGACTATAGTCTCTCTGTATAGAGTTTGTTCTTTAGGTCTCTCTACTGTGTCAAAGATTTTTATTTTGTGTGTTCAAGGTTTTTCTTTCTCTTGTTGATTGAGAGTGAGTCACTGGTTTCTATTTGGCACTGTACTCTGGCCTTTGGTGTAGAGCTTTGGTGCAGTTATTATCCAAGCATCTTACAATATTATTATCCAAGAGAGATGATATAGTTAAGGTAGATATAGTTTTCTATTTACAGTACTATAAATTAACAATACTAATAATAGGTAGTGAGATTTACCAATTGAGAAACTGTTGTAACTAATGAGTTTGTATTTTTAAACCCTAAAAGCGAATAGCATGACTATATAGCTAAGCAGATATTAAATTGGGAACTTGTATTTAAATTAGTTCTCCTAAGTTCCATCTGGTCACCTCCCCTTGATGTATCTGGAGTCTTCCAGGCAGACTAGTTTACTCCAGTTGCCTGTTGCCATCTCTTTCTCCAGAGAGAGAGAATGTTCTCATAAATATGGGTCTAGCCGTATGCCTCAGCTCACTGGGGCTGGATCTGCCAAGTTTGATCTCATGCAGCCAGGCCTTTCTGCAAGCTTGGTTCCACACCAGGCCTTTCTGCTGAAGGTTCCAGCACCTGTTCCCACACTGGTCCTGTCTGCTGAAGGTTCAGGCACCTGCTCCTCATTGGGCATGACTCAAGTTTCTGGTGCCCCTTAACTAATAGTTTTATTCATAATATTTGTTTAAGGCCACAGCAACTTTGCCAACTCCAAAATTTCTAACAGTAGAACACTGAAGAAAGTCACTGAAAATACAGAGGTTCTGTTGAGCATAGAATATGCTTGATTTGATTGTTGCCTAATTACATTTTGGCTGTGGCTGTGGCTGGCAGCAAGTACCATCTGCACCTTGTCCCTAAAGGAAGGGTGTCTCACTAAATGCTCTGTGTGAAATCCTGAGATAGTTAGTGAGATGTGTGGGCTGGCATTGTGGCTCAAGGAACAGGCAGTGTACAGTCTTTCAGACTTCCTTGAATTTGACAAAAATTCAACAATAATTTTATGTACTCTTTAAAAATTAATTCCACAGCACTTCATTTTAATGTTCACAACATTGTAGAAAATGTTCATTGAATCAAAGCTACAAGAGCTTGAGGAAGACATTTACATTCTCTACCTGTCTCTGAATGTTCACAAAGAAAAGACATTGTTTCTCAGTGCATGCATTGCTGCATTCCATAGTCTGTGTCCAGATGTTAACCTATGATGTGGTTCAGTAGATCATATATGGTTCTTAGTGGTATCTAATGCATAATTTTAGGAAGTGAAAACAACCTCTACGTCTATCCACAATGAATGGATAAAGACAGGCATTTATATACAATAGACATTTAGTTTTTCTCTTTTAATATTTAGATCTTTGATCCATTTGGATTTTAGTTTAGTGTATGGTGATAGACCTGGGTCAAGTTTCAGGTTTTGGCATGTAGAGAGCCAATTTATCCAGCACCATTTGTTAAAGAGGCTATCTTCTTCTAGTAAACATATTTGGTCTCTTTCTCTAAAATATGTTGGCTGAGTGTGTTTGAATTTGCTTCTGCATCTTCTAATCTATCCCATTGATCCTAAGGTCTATTTTTTTGGCCAGTACCATGCTGATTTTATCACTGTAGTTTTGTAATATAACTTTAGGTCAGGAATAGTAATGCCTCCTCCCTTATCTTTGTTTCCCAGGATTGTCTTTGCAATTCTAGGTCTTTTCTGGTTCCAAATAAATTTCAGACATTGTTTCTCCAAGTCTGTGAGATATGTTGATGGTATTTTGATAGGAATTGCATTAAATCTGTATAACAATTTAGGGAGTATGGTCATCTTCACGAGATTTGTTCTTTCTATTCAGGAGCAGGGAATATCTCTCCATTTTCTGAAATTCTCTACGATGTCTTTTTTCAGAGTACTGTAATTTTCATTGAAAAGATCTTTTACTTCTTTAGTTAGGTTAGTTCTTAAGTATTATTTCATTTTCTTTGTTTGGTGCTATTGTCAAAGGTATTGTTTCTCTAATTTCTATCTCAGTGTATTGGTTATCTGTGTAGAGGAATGCTATTAACTTTCATATATTTACTTTGTATCCTACTATGCTACTGAATTTGTATATTAATTCTAGTAGCTTCTTGGTGGAATCTTTTGGGTCTTCCAAGTCGATTATCATGTCATCTGCAAATAATGATAGTTTAACTTCATTTGTACCTATTCTTATTCCTTTTATTTCTCTCTCTTGCCTAAGGGGTATAGCTAATGATTCCAGAACTACATTGAATAACACTAGTGATAGAGGTAATCCTTGTCTTGTACCAGATCTGCGAGTAAAAAACTTCAGCTTTTCCACATTTAGAATTATGTTAGCCATTGGATTGTCATAGATGGCCTTTATCAGATTGAAGTAGAGGCCCTATATTCCAATTTTCTACAGTACTTTGAACATGAATGAGTGTTGGATTTTGTCAAAAGCCTCTTCTGCATCAGTTGAGACAATGATGTGGTTTTTGACTTTGACTCTATTTTTATAGTGTATTATACTTATAAATTTGCATATATTAAACCATCCTTGCATCCCTGGGATAAATCCTAACTTCTCATGGTATATAATCTTCTTGATGATTTGCTGTATTCTATTGGTGAGGATTTTACTGAGGATTTTTGCATCTATGTTCATGAGAGAAATTGGCCTGCAGCTCTCTTTTTTTAATTGTATCTCTCTCTGGTTTTGGCATTAGTGTAACACTTGCCTCTAGGAATGATTTTGGGAGGATTGTTTCCTTTTCGATTTCATTAAACAGTTTGAGGAGTATTGGGATTATGTCTTCTTTAAATTTCTTCTAGAATTCAATGGTGAATTGATTAGGCTCGGACTTCTCTTTGTCAGTAGACTTTTTACTACATTTTGTATTTCATTGGCTGTTATTGGGTTTTTGAGAGTTCTTATATATTCTTGCTTGAGGTTTGGTAGTTTGTACCTTTCTAGATATCTCTCCATTTCATCTGTGTCTTCATTTCTGTGAGAGTAAAGATTCTAAAAGTAGTTATTAATGACCTTCTGAATCTCTGTTGGGTCTGTAGTAGTTTCACCCTTTTCATTCCTTATTGCTTGAATTTGAGTCCATTCTTTCCTCTTCTTGATGAGGTTAGCTAGGGGCTTATCAATTTTATTTAATCTTTCAAAGAACCAGTTTATTATTCGTTAATTCTTTGTATTATTCTCTCTGTCTCGATTCAATTAATTTCTGCTCTAATCTTTGCAATTTCCTCTGGTCCTTGGGCTTTGTGTTTCATTTGCTCTTCCTTTTCTAGTCAGTTTAGGTGCTGTGTAAGCATATTTAGCTTTTCACATTCTGTTTTCTTAATGTGTGAGTTCAGAGCTATAAATTTCCCTCTAAGAATTGATTTCATTGCATCCCATAAATTCCGGTAGGTTGTGTTGGAATTTTCATTAAATTTTAGGTATTGTTTAACTTCTTGTTTTATTTGATCTGTAACCCACTGGTTGCTGAGAAGGGTGTTGTTTAATTTTCATGTGTTTCTGAGGTTCTTGTGATTTCTTTTGTCTTTTATTCCCAATTTTATTGCACTGTGGTCAGATAAAATGCATGGCATAATTTCTATTTTCTTGCATATACTTAAGCATGACTTATGCACTAGTACGTGGGCTTACTTGGAAAATGTCCCATGTGCTGCTGAGAAAAATGTGTATTCAGAAGTAGTTGGGTGGAACACTCTGTGTATATCCCCTTAGTCCAGTTGTTCCAGGTTCTGGTTCAGTTCTGCTACTTCTTTGCTGATTTTTTGTCTGCTTGACCTATCTTTTTGGGACCACAGGGTGTTAAGGTCTCTGGTTAATACTGTGGCATTAGATATTAGATTTTTCATGCCCATTAAGATTTGTCTTATATAACTTGGTGCTCCTGCGTTGGATGCATACAGATTTATGAGTGTTACCTCTTTGTCTTAAACGTTTCCCCTAACCAGCATGTAGTGGCCTTCTTTATTTTTTTTTGATCAGTCTTGGTTTGAAGTTGTCCTATTTGGTGGGTTCTTTCTGGTCTCTTGTAGAGTTTGGGTCATTTTGGTCCCTCTCTAAGATATTTTTTAGTAGTTGTATAGGGTTGGTTTTGACATCATGAAATTCTTTAGTTGCTACTTGTTGTGGAAGTATTTTACTTCTGCCTCATACTTGAGTGTTTTGCGGGGTATAGCATTCTGGGCTGCAATTTGTTTTCATGGAGGACTTGAAGCACTCCACTCCATTCTCTTCTTGATTTCATGGATTGTGAAGAGAAATCGGCCATTATTTTTACGGGTTTTCCTTTAAGTGTGATCTATATCTTTTCTCTAGCGGCTTTTAGTATATTCTTCTTCTGCTGGATTCCTGGGCTCTTGACTATTATATGTATGGGTGTGTTTTTAGTTAGGTTGATGTTATTTGGAGTTACCTGAATATTCAGTTACCTGAATATTCCATTGTTTTCTCATATTTAGGAAGTTTTCTGCTGTTACTTCTGACCATATTCTTTTTATATCCCTTGTATTGACTCCTTTGTCATTGATTCCTAATAATCTCACGTTGTTCATTTTTGCACCATTGTGTAGATGTTGAATTATTTTTTCCTGCATCCTGGTTGCTTTTAAGAGATCCTTCCTTACCTTTTTACTAGCTTTGACTGTGTCTTCAAGATTTGAAACTCTATCTTCACTTTTGTTCATATGGTGTTGCCAGCCTGTGATTGAGATTTTATTTTCTTATATATCTGTTTTAAACTGTTTCACATGTTCTCTTTATTTCCTATATTGCTCATTCAAGGATTCCATCATTTTTCTATCCTCTAATTTTTTATCAATGTCTTCTTTAGAGCCATTTATTATGTCTTTCATTGTAGTTATTTTTTCTTTTTCTAATTCAGAGGTTATTTCTGCTCTCATTTCATCTCTACCTTTCTGCAGTTGTTCTTTTACTTTGATACTATTAATTTAAAAATGTCTTTTTTTTACTTCAGAGGTTATTTCTGATCTGATTCCTCTATACTTTTCTGCATCTGTTTTATTACTTCAGACTCAGAGAATGTGAGATTTCTTTCTTTCCTTCTTTTTTTTGTTTTTTTACTTCATAGGTTATCTCCAATCTGAATTCCTCTATACATCTGCATTTATTTGGTTACTTTGGATGCTATTAATTCAGAGAGTTCTGCTGCATGACTCCCATTTTCTTCTATGGCAGTGTCTCCTGTTTTTGTTCTGGGTGGGCTCAGGACCTGAGATTGCATTTTGCTCCTTTTCTTTTTCATTCTGTATAGCAGTGATCTGTGACCTTTGGTACTGAATTTTGGTGAAGTTATGCCATTAGGGCTCACTGAAATTTCGGCCTGGGTCTACCAAGTTTGATCTTGTCCGGATGTTCCTGGCTAGGTCTGGATGCTGTGCTCAGCTTCTTCCTGCTGCAGCTTTTGGAGGAGCATCTGCTGTGCTCCTCTGGCAAGATTCTCAGGTCCTGGGTTCACTGGTAGGGTTGGACCCCCAGCCTCTCTGCAGGGAATTTTGTTGCAGGGTTCCACAGCAGATGTAGGAGCTGGGTTCTGGGCAAGGTAGAAGTTCCAGTGGCTCAAGGGTACAGGTCTAGTGTTCCTGCCTATGTGCCCTCCAGTCATGAGCTGTGGGTGGGGGTGGTCTTCTGGTGGCAGCGTGGTTGCTGCAGACTGAGAGGTCCTACTTGTGCCCTCACCAGTCGCTTGGGGCTGCTGTGAGTGGGGGCAGAGTTCCAGTCCATATTTTATAAAGGAAAAGACTTTGTGATTTAAAGAAAAAAGATGAAAGGAATTTATACTAAGTTGAAAAACTAACTTGTTTGTGCATCAAAATGCACATTCATAGTGTACGTGCCATAGGAGAAATAGAACTCCCAACTTCTAGATGTCAGAGGTGGAGAAGTTGTGTCCTCTGAAACTGGAGAATGAATTCCAAATGCCAGTAAAGGTTAACAGTAGGAAAGATTTGTTGAGCTAGCTCCTGACAGACAGGAGGTGTCTCAAAAATAGGTTCCCACCAAGGTCTTTCATCAGGGTTATTTTATATAGCAGAGTTGCAATATGAGAGCAATGTGGGTGAAATTGTAATCAACCTGTAGGATTATGAGTGTAGCTGCCTAGCTAATATTGATCTAATAGGGAAGTGGGTCATGTCGCATAGGCAGAAAGAAAGAACAAAGGATTTTGGGAGTGGCATTAAGTTGGGATGCTTTGGTCATCCTCCTGGGTGACTCATGCTTATCTGGAATTCCTGGACCCAGTGGTGCTAGTAATATACAGTGGTTCCTTGGTTCATGAAGTTGTTTCCTCAGTTCTGCTTGCAAACTGAATTGGATGAGAACAGAATCAAATTCAATGGTTAGTTTCAATGCTGACTTTATGGGTAAATTTTATTCAGTTCTCATTCAGTGCAATTTGTGGCCAGAATTGTGGCAAGAACTGAATTGATACACCAAGGTACCACTGTACTTTTGTAAGTAGCTGAGCAGCTGAATTAGATAAAAATGTTGTAGGCTGTCTAACAGGGATAGGTCCTCAAGGAGCCAGTCTGGAAGACAAGATACCTTGCTGCTGTGGGAGAGACAGGCACTTCTACTGGGCCAGACCGCAAGACAAAAGATGAAACAAATATAGCCACATGCTTCCTTAGAGACTGACATCAGGAATTGACATTCTAAATAGATATCAATCACCTTGAAAAAGCCAGGAAGTGTCACTAACCCAACCCTGTATAGGAAAAGCCCCGTTTTGTATTCATGCCCCTTACTACATGACTAGCTACTCCGTTTGATCCCAAATTCAATCTATTTTTGGGGCCTGGTGGGATGGCTCAGTGGTCTAGAGCGCCTGCTTGGGGAAGCTTGGGCAGCTTCAGTGACCACAGTTTGATCCCCAGCACCACATGCTGCGCCAGCCCTGCCCTTGGGGCAGGCTGAGCCGGCCATAAAAATGAGTGAATAAACAAACAAAGGTTCTGAAACAAGAAAAAAAAAATTAAAAAATCCATTTTTACCTGAGCAATTATGCCTGTAATTTTACTGGTTGGCCATAGTTTCATCCCACCTCATGCCCGCCTTGCCAGTTTCCTTTCTTCCCCCCAATATATTCTGGTCTTAACTTCTATTGTGTCTAAAGTTCATTGATCAGTTTTGGAGAACAGGAACTCATCCCTCGTATCTTTAAGATTGAGAGTCTCTTTCCCCTGTATCAGTACCACATTGATTCCCTAGCAAGGCAGCTAGGCCTAATCAAGACATATTCAACTTGCAGCCTGGCCTTCTTCAGGGGCATCTCCAGCCCCAATTCTGATGTCCTTATTTTTCACTGACTTCCTTGAGACCCTAGTCTCTCTCTGGCTCTATATTAATTGCTGTCTAACTTAGCTGTCTGCAATACATGGATAAGTAAAAAAGTGAGACCATAGATAATTTTAAAAAGAGATAGTACTTGCATATAAAATACTTGCATATAATCCATATCAGTCTATACAATATTACATTTAAAGTATTCCATGATTTGAAGTGACTAAAGAGTAAATTTCTAGATGACATGTTTACTCAGATAAAGTTAATACAACTTTAAAATGTTGTAATTTACCTTTTTATTTTATAAAAAATCATAACAAAATAATAAGAGAATAATAGTTTTCAATAGCTATATCATTGTCATCAAAGTACTCAGAGTACAAGACATAGACTAAATGGAAGATACTGTTTCAACATAATTGTTATTCTGGGAAAATAAGCACTCACTTTGCTGTGCTTAAATTGCTCATTGTGCTCAATTTGTAGCTACTGAGCAGCTGAATTAGATAATTCATATATTAGAAGTAGATAAATATCTGATAAAGAAATCAGATATTAGAAGTAGATTTCATTAGATTGTAGGCTGAAAGAGTAAAAATAAAATAGTGGCCCTGAAATGTGTTTCCTTAAAAAAATTAATTATTGCTTAGGAAAATTTCTGGTATTTAATTTGAATCTTAGTTACTTGCGTGCTTTGCAAATAGGGGACCTGAGGCTACAACAGGGAAACTGAATTCCTGAGGAGTTCAATATAGTTCCTCCCAGAGTGTTAATGACCTGATTAAGGTACTCTTTCTAATTACTACCTTTTCTCTGTTAGTGCCATTAAAGGCATTGCTATTCACACCCAGGCCCACACAGTCCTTGTCAGCAGGACTAGTCCTCTCTACTATCACTCTTTTCTCTAATGTATAGTGCCTCTTCCTACTCTCTTCTGTCAGGGCATAAAAAAAACTGCCCCTGCATAGCAGCCAATCAACATTCTCTTTTCCATGTACTTAGCAAATCAACCACTTGCTGTAAGGTTTCTGGGGTGGTAGGAAGACACACAGAGGTAAAAGAAAGCCTTTATTGCAGGCACTGAAAGGCCTGAGATTTCAAGGACCCTTGGAGGAGGAATCTGGGGAATGAGTTGGACTTTATTGGGTTGAACTAGCAGTGGAGTGTACATGGGAGGGCGAAGCACCCTATCTGGAGAGGATTGGAGGGTTATTGGCACTGGCTAAAAGGAAGCTGGAAGTCTGTTTTGGGACTAGGAGAAGAATATGGAAGCTAGCCTTGGAGGGGAACCTTGTGGTTTGGGGACCCAATGCCATGCTAGATCACTGCCATGATGGCCTTGGAAGAGTTCCATTTGGTCAGAAACCCATCACTTACAATGTGTTAGGATAATCTTCAGATATTTGGTTTATCAGCTCTTGGGTATGCAAGACACTTTGTTAAGGAAGAAATTAAAATGATTGAGAAATACATATTTAACATATCAACCATACTACTTTTTTAAAATGCACTAGATTTATTGCTTTATTTATGGAATCAGAGAACACCAACACTAGGTGTTGTAGGCAGCTGAATTAGTTATAAATGTTATAGGCAGTCAGACAGGGCCAGGCCCTCAAGGAGACAAGATAGAAGACAAGGTGACTATACAACTTTGCAAGAGGCTGACACCCCTGCTGTGGACCAGACTTCAAGACCAAAGAAGAGGGCCGGCGGGATGGCTCCGTGGTCT
>PVJA010011846.1:39924-53793 GCA_004027025.1 Myocastor coypus
AAAAAAAAAAAAAAAAAAAAAAAAAAAAAAAAAGACCAAAGAAGAAATAAAAGTAGCCACATGCTTCCCTAGGAATGCTCATCAGGGATTGATATTCTGAGTAGGTATCAATCACCTTAAAAGAGCCTAAATGAGTCAGTACTTCAACCCCCAAGAGGAAGAGATCCTGTTCCTATTCAAGCCTGTTTGTTAGTTGATTCCCTTCCCCATTCAGTATTGACTTTCATTTCACCTGAGCAACGGTGCTTGTAACCTCATTGGTTGACCATAGTTTTGTCCCACCTCATGCCCACCTAAGCAAGTTTCCATGGTTTCCACCTTAGACCCGCCCCGCTGCATGGTTTTACACTACAGAAGTCTTTGGAAGAGACAGATTCCTGGGGACACCCTCTCAGGACCTCCCTCCTGTCCCTCTCTTAGACAGGAGCTTTCTTTCCCTCAATAAGTATGTTCTGCTCATTTGTTTGTTCCTAAAATTCATTCTTCGGTTTTAGAGAACATGAACTCATCCCAAGTACTTTTTAGGTTGGGTGACCAGTTTTCCCTATATCATTTGGAGGTTCCCTATTGGAAGGTCATCCACCCCAGATCAGTTTTTTCTTCCTGCATCATGGGGATGAAGAACAAACTGTTAGGTCTTTAACCCAGGGCTAATTACAATTGTGATTTGTGTTTTCTGAGGTAGACAAGCACTTAGAATAGAAGCGAATTTTGCTAAAACCTGTGACTCTTTGCTTTCATCTGCAGGTTCCCAATAAGTAATTAAAAGCAGAACAAAGCTTGACATTCATTTTTGTATGCTTTATTACCAAACCTGGGGTAGATGTATATTGATAATATAGGACAAGTTAGTAGAACAAAGCTATTGACCCTGTATTTACCAGCCTATTTCACCCTCCTTCAAGATGGAGGACACCAAGACAAGAGGAGCCTATTTTTATTATTCATAGGGAAATCTGATTATCAGCCTTTTCAATATCTGGCTCCAGATATCCCCCATCTCTGGTTCCCAGCCATTGTCCTAGACTTGCAATGGCCTACGTTGCAGAAAAAGCAGAGCTTCGGTGACTGAAACTGCCACAGAGACAACTGTTTCCTGAGAACTGGGCTGATGTCTCAAATCATGAAGATTCCTCCAGAGCTGCAAAACAGGGACTGAGAGAAGGATCAACTAGACTCTGGCCCACCTCAGTGAACCTTAAAAAGCCAGCCTCCTGCTTTACCAAATAGCTTAGCCTGACTGACCCTCTCTATCAGTGTGTCCCCTCCAGCTACTCCTCAAGCTTGAGTCCTTTTTTGTCTTTCTTACCTTCTGATTGAAGATTTTTGTGTAGATATGTTATTCTTTTAGTTTTAGTTACCATTATCACTAAGACAAGAATGCACACTAGTCAGTGGCATCATGACAAAAACACTATCTCTCCACCCCAGTATAAAAAGCTTTCCATAAATCCATTGGGCTCCTATTACAATGGTAAGGCCAGGGACCCCAAAAATGAAGGGATTTGGATTGCTGGACAATAGCGATATTGTCTGTCTTAGTGGCAGAGCCAGGCACACGTGGGAATTGTTTGCTGCTTGTTTGTTTCAACCACAAATCAACTCAAGGCACATAGCTGGCAAGAAACAGATTTGGGGTTATGTCACCAACATCTTAAATATAATACTTGCTTCCACATAAACTATTACTTGACACCAATAGAATCATTACAGTAAATTCAGATTCACTACAGCGCTATTAGAATTCATTATGCTCCTCTTGTTTCTTATTGTTAGTCAGGGAATGACATGGTTTTGCTACATGCATAAATATAATATTGGAATCTTCTCACGTTTATTACTTTAAAACATCTTATTAATTATTGTTTTATGTACTTCAGTTAGACATCTACAAATTAATTTCAGATTTATTGTGTCTTGTTACTTATCTTTTTCTTTTTTGCTGATGTATTTACTCTGTCCAGAGAACTATATAAGAATCTATTAACATATATTTTAAATGATGGATGACTTTTAAGGTACTAGATTTTTCTGTAAAAAGCAAGATTGTTATTTACATTTAGGGTATCACATAAAAAAGAAGTAGAATTTCATCAGTGAATTTGTTACATTTTATGTTTATTTATGTGAATAAGTTTCTTTCTAGCACTACTTTTATTTCTTTTTGCCCAGAATTATTGGAAGGTTGTTGCATCTATAGGTTTTGATTTTTGTATTCGTTCTAGAAATCTATTACCTTTTTATGATAAAATACTTCTACAAAACCATCTTCAATGACTAAATATGACAGAAAGCATGCAATTCTGTCACAAAAGTTCTTCATAAAATTTAGAAATACCGTATATGTAGGCATGCCTTATATGTACATGTTTGGTATTTGCAGACATGTTACTACTTTGACTTTTCTTTCTTCAGCATTTAGTTAGCATCTTCTGGGCAGTGTACCCCACTTCAAGAGCAGCACACTTCAGAAGGTTTCCAGGTACATCAGAGACCAATTGTTCTAAATGATTCACAGATACACATACATGTGGAGCTTCCGACCCTACAGGGACCGCTCCTCATATCTTGTGATCAGACTTACCCTTCTTCTGTGTAGCCAGATATCTTACTATAGGAACAATACTCCTGTAAGCTGGACACTTTAATTGAATCAACGTGTGAAATATTATTCAGCAAACTAGAATAGGTTCATTTGTCTGCTTCCATGAAAAGAACATTTTCATGACAATGTGATTGGGGATCTTACTAATTACTGTGTGTAATGATTATTTGCATTTAGCAATGTTAAGTTGCTGGCTCAAATTCACTTTCACTTCACAAATTTTCCTGTTGCTTGAGCTGTTGCTACTTCTGGTTCAAATATAGGCACACTCTGAGGGGAAAAAATGGTCTGTATTTTATGATGTTAGTATAACACAGTGTAGAAATGTCTTACTTATTTATAACTGGAGATTTATACCACCATCTAAAAGGGATTTGAGGTGGTACGTGGAAATGTTGACTTTGCTCTTATCTGAGTGCCTTAAAATGTAATTTATGCTGGTTGCTTCGTCTCATCTATCTGCCTCTTCTGTCATTTGGTGATTAATGTATGTTAGTGGAACAAAACTTATACTCAAGTTATAAAATATCTTCTCATCTGTGAGATCTTGGCAAACACTAAGGAAATTGCAAGAGGAAATGGTTTGAAATTATACACCATGTGTAAAAGAGTCAAATGGTTATTTTAATTTTAAAGAGGACTTTGAATGATAAAATAACTTTAAAAGGTGTTTCCACTAGAAAACTGTTCCCCCCATCCACCCCTGTCATACTTTGTGTGTGTAACACTTAATCTGTAGTATCCTTATGAAAGTAAGAAATACCACGAGGCCCAAGAGGCAGAGCTTCATGATAATGTGTATTTTCTACCTGACATCTTGCCATATTGGTGTTCCCACAATGTCACACTTAAAAGTTGTAAAAAAGAAGTGTCAAATGAGTTTGACACTGATCAAAAATGCAACTTTTGGATTAATTTCTCTTTCCGTTTTTGTTTCCCATATCATGCATAAGAACTAAAATAAGACTGGAAAGAGTAAGATGAAGTTAGAGGAGGATAGGAGTGGAAAACAATGTGTATCACTTCTAATGTTTTCAATTTACTGTTTTTATTCTATCTATTATCTATATCTATCTATCTATCTATCTATCTATCTATCTATATCTGGGACAGACGCTTGTGTTTTTTATTAGGTGAGTGAGTGGGCACACATTTAATAGTTTGGCAGATAGCTGATGGCTGTTTTAAAGACAAATCAACTGCACATTTTGGCTTAGTAATAATATCTGGAAAAATTGTGAAACATACTATCTTCACTATACATGCCATCCTCTTTTTTGTGCCATCTTCCTTATGCTATTGTATCTTCCTCTTTCTTCAGATACTCTTCTTGGTGAACAGCCTTCCTCTTACCAAACTGGGGTGAGAAACAGGAAGTTCCCAGAGACAGAAAGAGAACTAGGCCTTCCTCCTCCTCCTCTTCCTCTTCCTCTTCCTCTTCTTCTTCATCCTCTTCCTCTTCCTCTTCCTATTCCTCTTCTTCTTCTTCTTCTTCTTCTTCTTCTTCTTCTTCTTCTTCTTCTTCTTCTTCTTCTTCTTCTTCTTCTTCTTCTTCTTCTTCTTCTTCTTCTTCTTCTTCTTCTTGCATTTAGGACAGGGAATACAGGCTCTACAGGGTCTCACAACATAGATTGGACTTACAGTGATTCTCCTGTTTTCAGCCTCCCAAAGTGCTGGGATTATAGATACATACCACTATGCCCAGTCTCCATTGCCCTCTTAGTGTGCCCCATGGGCCAGGTCAGCATGGCACACTGGGGATCGAACCTGGCTGCTGCACTCTGTTGAAGCAGGCACTTTAGTCCACTGATTGGCTGTCTTGAGATGCAGGCACAGTCAATAGCTCTTCTTGGCATGGCTGACATCCACACTCCAAATGAATTGCATGGAGCTCCAGAAGGCAGTGGTCTCTGTGGCCCAGTCCTCAGCTTCTTTCTTTGCAGCTTCGGGAAGACAGCATCTATGTAATGTTCCAAATTAGGATCACTGGAGCTTAGAAGAAAGTCATTTTCCTGGGTTCTGTTTTCTACCAAACTGTAATCCCTATAGGGACAGCCTAGGAACGTCTAGTGGATTTCTAACTGGTGGTTAACTTATCACACCCAGCTGAATGAAGCTAGCATGGTCCTGGGTATAGGAGGCCCACCTGAGGATTGTTGCCAGGAGCATAAAGGCAGAACAGAAGAAGCTATCAAAAAGACTGCTGGAGGACCAGCTAGATGGCTCAGTAGACTAATGTGCCTGCTTAGGTGGGCACAGGGACTGAGGTTCCACCCCTGGTGCACCATGCCTGGCCCACACCTGGGTGTGCTGAGAAGATAATTGAGATGGGGTATGGTGGCATGTACCTGTAGTTCCCAGCATTTGGGAGGCTGAAAGCAGGAGGATCGCTATGAGTCTGATTTGTGCAGTGAGACCCTATAGACCTTGTACTAAATACATTAAAAAACAAAGCAAAACAAAACAAAAAAGCACTGTTGGTAGTGTTGTTTGGAAAAGCTGTTGGACACTGGTAGTTCTCTTGGGCTGTTCTGCTGGAGGACTTTATCATACTGGTTTTCCCAATGAACTTTGGAGGAGCTTTGGTCCTCATCTGGAGCATTGGTTCCTAACTCCAGAGGGGAAGATAGTGCACTGCTTAGCTTGAAGGAGAGGCTTGGCACATTGGTATTCCCAGTGGGCACTCAGCTTTCCTCATCTCTGGAGGAGCTTAGGATCTCACTGCTGTTAAGAGTGTCTGTGGTCCTTTTGGGGGAGTTTTAGTGCTTACCTTGAGCATTGCTTCTTAGCTCTAATTTAGATCCCTCAGCCCACTAGCATAGATCCTTCATCCCACTGGCATAGACTTTCTAGCTTCCACCACTGACCTTTGGGACTTTCTAGCTCAGATCCATGAAACAGGCCTACATGAGACTTTGTTGTGGACTCTAGGCCTCCAGTTGGACCTGTAGCATTGTTATGAGCTCTAGGTCCTCAGCTGTATCCTTTAGTGTTTAGTGTGTGGATAGGTTTCCTGCACTTGTTCTACATAATTCTTCGGGTGATTCATTATAAAATATTATAAAATGTGTCCTGTATTATATTATTGACCTTGCAAAACTAATGCCAAACCATGACAGACCCTGAAACTGTAATGATTACCCAAGACGAGTTGATTGGATTTGATACCCACTGGACTCTCAGATAGACTGTGTCTCAGTTAACACCACACTACATTTCATTGTCTTAAGGCCACTTCTGTTTGTCTCAGTTTGTTCCCTCTAAAGAGAAGCCCTGTGCCACAGATGTCCAGCAAGAACAGTCTGACAGCCTCATTGTCATGAGCCCTGAGATCTGCATGTGGTCTCTTCAGTGAGTCATTTCTTGGCAGACACTGTGTGCAGGTGTGCAGGGGACATGTCACAGTCCCCATGGAGATGGAACAAAGAAACAAGACTCCACTGGGCCTAGTCTGAATGCAGCCTGGCCATGAATGCTGCTCATTGGTAACAGGTAACATCAGAAGTAGATACATTCCATGGAAAGGAGACAAGCATTAGACAAAGGTGTCAAGGTGGAAACTCAGATTTAGCTATAGAGAGAACCTTCTGAATGACAATAAGTTTGGTAAGAAGCTGGGAAGGAGCATATTTGGTCAAACCATTCTGAGAAGCTGAAAGGGCCAGAAGCAGAGTAAGTGAATTCCTAGGAGAACATGAGCTTTTCACAGTGACCTGTGCTACTGGAGGTCTGAGGTGCTCCGCCAGCCTGAGAGTCATCTGCCATTCTGAGAAACCCCTCTGACGTCAAGTCCTGGAAACATAGCCAGGTCTCTGACAGGAGCCACATCCTATTTGAGGGTCCATTCCTTTTTTTCCATGGCTCACTGAAAACAGAATGTAACTTAATCTCTCTGGGCCTCAGTTTTCTCATCTGTAAGATGTGAGTACCAAGCTAGATAATCCCTAAAGTGTCTTCCAGTTCCATGTTTCTGTGGAAATGGAACAAAATAAAAAACAAAGACAGGAAAAAATGAAATTGTTCAATAAGATAGCTACGAGAGATGGTAGAATTTTCTGGAAAGCTTACAACTGCTATGGGACTTCCAGAAGGCTTGAGCACAAAGAGGACCATGGAAGACCAGGTAGGTCAGGACCTCTGAGGATTTGGCTCTACATGGAGCCAGGAGGAAGTGAATGTTCAGCCTGAGTCCATGTGAGGCTTTGGCAAAGTCTCTCATTATAACCATTGCTAAAAATATCCTCCAACTAAAATGACTCAACCTCCACAATCTACCTTCATGGCTCTGTTGTTGTTTTGTGAAAAATGTATTTATGAATTAATTGCCCTTTCAGGTACTGTTCATAGTATTTTTTTAAAAAAAGTTTGACTAAATTGAGAGAAAAATTAACATACATGTTTTATTCTGTAGCCACAAGTTCTTTTCAATGTCCCTTAGTTTCCTAGTATGATTCTAGGTTCTAAACAGAGAATTCCTTCTAGGAAAAGCCACTGCCATCATTGCCAGTTATGAATCCTTCCAGCCAAGAGGAAAGTAGTTTCTTCACGAGGGGCTGCAGCTTTAGAATGTGGCACCAGATGAGATCACCCTTTGGTTGGAGCCTATTTTTCTGCTAAGAAAAGGGCCACCCATAGTCACTCACACAACCTTTCTTGGAACTTAGATTGCAGAAAATAAGTCAGCATTGTACTTATCCATTTTCTACTGTTATAATGAAATACCTGAGACAGGACATTATAAAGAAAGAGAGGTTTATTTAGCTTACAGTTTTGGAGGCTGAAAATCCTAAATCAGGTGGCCCCATTTAGTTGGCCAATAACAATGGCTTTTTGGCTGCATGACACCATTGGGAAATGGCATGATGGTAAGAATATATGGAAGAAAGAGATCACATGACAAGAAAAGAATCAAGAGAGATTCGGGAGCTAGGGTTACTGTTTTTATAACAACATTTTCTGGGATCCAATAAGAAATATCTTAACATCTTTTGAAAGCAGTGCCCCCAGTAACTTAGTCACCTTCTATTAAGTCCCTCCTCTTCAAAGTTCTACAACCTTAACAGCGAATTTCAGCATATAAACATTTGGAGAACACAAACAAGCCAATACAGGTCAAAGAAATTGCCCAACTTTGTTCAAACACATTTACCAAAACTTTAGCTAAGTCTTCTATTCACTCCTGCACAATTCCTGGCATAGAAAAGGATGCTGTATTACTGCGGGATTTGTTCCTGTACTCTTGGTGTTGACAATATTTGTGAGTTAGGCCCTTACCCTAAAACAAGCTCCCATTATAGCACAAACTATGGTCTTTAATTCACTCAGAACTGTGGCTTTCCTTCCCTGATGCTCCACCCCAACTCCTGCCCATGGTCTCCAAAATGAGTTCACAGAGAGAAGACTGGGCAAGTCACTTCTCACTAGTTTAGAATGCTTATAATAACAAAAGAGTGATTGCATTTACTTGTACAGTAAATGTTCCACAAAATATAGGGCCTACTTTCTGTTAAAAAGCTTTGTCAGAGATAGTTGCTAAACTAAGGCAGGGTGAGCTTAATTAGATTCCAAGAAAGCCTCTCACAGATATTAGAGGCGAAGCTCAGATTTCTTAGGCATTTTCTTGTTGCTAAAAATTAGGCTTTGCTCTTTTTATTTTTGTACAAAAATTCGTGTTTCTTCAATTCTCTCATCTGGCACTTATATACTCCATTTTATTTTTATTTTAATAAGTTCACTTTTCATTTCTCATTTTACCATTGGTTTTCTTTCCTTGCCACTTGTGCTTGTTGCATTTCCTTGCTTGTGTTTTATGGAGTACTTTTTCAGGTTAAAACATTATGCCTCTTTTATCTTTTTTGATACATTTAACCTACTTATGTGAAAGTTCAGTCACACATATTCTGTAAAATGAGGCCTACAGTAAGTTCATGTTTTGATCATTGATTTCATTGGTTCTCTCTCTTAGGATTAGATTTCATAATGCATCTATCTCTTACTGAGACCAGCAGATTTACAGTCATTTTCTTGGTTTTCTAAACCTCCGGCATCAAGAGAGTTCAGAGACCCCGCAGATACCTGCCCCTCTGTGATGTAGAGATGGGAGATCCTCTCACAGAGCCAGAAACCAATATGGCTTATTCTCCTGTATTCAGATAAGTTCTTTCCTCCAGTGCTTAGTTCTCAAAAATCTATAGCTCTCGGGGGTGGAGTGGTGGTGATGGTACATTTATAGCTGTAGATCTGGGAGGACAATGTTTTGTTTAGTCTCTTCCCTGAGTAGGAATAGCTGCTCCTCAGTCCCCACCATCAAGCCTTGAGCCTGGGACCTGCCCTGAAGTTATTTCCTTACCTACAGCTCCAAGAACATTACTTTCTGTGACCACCATTTGCTCCCAGCTCCAAGGCCTGGTGGATTTTTAGGTTTAGTTACCATGTGCTACTCTGGTCCTGGAAATCTAGACCAGATTTCTATCATGATTCTGGTTGAGGTTTTCTGATTTCCTTTTAAAATGATCCTTACTATTACAACATTTTACTTATTGCTATACGTATGTCCTGAAAGAATGAACAGCTACAACTCCAAAATGTGGTTATATTTTTGTGCTATGGTATGAAAAAATCCATCTCTGTCTTCATCTTTTCAGAAACTCTTGCTAGTTTTGAATGTGTCAGTTTATTGTTTTGAGCCAGCATGTGTGAAGAGGGGGCTGAGGGATTACGTTAAAATTTTGATCTCCAGATCCTTATTGTTAATCAAGAATTAATGTTTATAATCTTCAATTATGACTGAAACAGCACACAACAGTAGGCTGAGCCCAAACCTAAAACCTTTCTACTCCTTTTCCCCATCCATGGAATTATAACAATGACACCATCTATAATTTTGGGTTATTTTGAAGATTGAATAATATAATAAACTAAAGTAGTTAATTCAGTACCTGGCACAAAGAGAGCATTCAGTGATATCATTATTTCAAAGGTACCATGTGAATTTTAATGACAATGTTATATATATGAGTATCTGGATACAAAGTATTTGCAATTTATTTTTAGGGCTGGGGAGATAGCTTCATGGTCTAAGCTCCTACCTGGCAAGTAAAAGGACCAGAGTTCAGAACCTGATACCACACACTGTGCCTGCCCCAGAGGTACGGGTTAGCTGTGTGGACCCCAAAACCTGGCATGGTGGTCCATATCTGTAACCCCAGCTCTGGGGAGGCTGAGATAGGAGGATGATGATGAGTTGAAGCTGTGTAGCAATACCTTGTATGAAACAGTTTTTTTTTTATAGTTAAAATTTCTTTTTAAAATATTTGTTTTATACAACCTTAGTGAAATGTTTTTCTGTCCCTGTTACTACTTGTATTTCTATGTGTCTAAGTATCCTCAACCCTGCCCAAGAGGGATTCTTCTAAATGCTCAACTTTAAGGGCCTTTTCCTGTCTGAGAAGTGACTCAATAAGCAAAGGGAAAGATACTTTCTGCCATCATCATGACTCTGAGAATATGATCAGCTGTGGATATGGTAGGATTTCTTTTGACAGTATTTCTTTTCTTTCTTTTTTTTTTTTTTGGTGCTATAGGAAAAGGTATTATTTCTCTAATTTCTTACTCAGTGTGTTTGCTATCTGTGTAGATGAATGCTATTGACTTTTGTGTGTTGACTTTGTATCCTGCTATACTACTGAATTTGTGTATTAATTTTGGATCTTCCAATTAGATTATCATGTCATCTGCAAATAATAGTAATTTAACATCTTCTACCTATTCTTATTCCTTTTCTCTCTCTAATCTAATGGCTATAGGTAATGATTCCAGAATTATATTGAATAAGTGGTGATAGAGGACATCCTTGCCTTGTACCAGATCTGAGAGTAAATAATTTGTTTATCCCCATTTAGAATTATGTTAGCTGCTGGGTTGTCATAGATTGCCTTTATCATACTGAGATATAGGCTCTCTATTCCAATTTTCTATTAGACTCTGAACATGAAGTTTTGCACTTTGTCAAAAGCCTTTTCTGCATAAATTAAAATAATTGTGTGATTTTCAGATTTTTTGTTGTATTGATATAATGTAATACACTTATAGATTTGCATATATTGAACCATTCTTGCATTCCTGGGATGATACACCTCATCATGGTGTATAATCTTCTTGATGATTTTGCTGTGTTCTATTGGCAAGAATTTTATTCAGGATTTTGCTTCTATGTCCATGACAGAAATTGTCCTGTAGTTCTCTTTTTTAGTTGTATCTCTCTCTGGTTTTGGTATCAGTATATGAGTTGCCTCTAGGAATGATTTGGGGAGGATCATTTCCTTTTCAATTTCACTGAAGAGTTTGAGGAGTATTGGGATTACATGTTCTGTAAATTTCTTGTAGAATTCAGTGATGACTCCATCAAGTCTGGGATTTTCTTTTTTTGTAGGCCTTTTATTGCATTTTGTATTTCATTGACTATTACTGGGTTATTCAGAGATCTTATAATTTTTGATTCATTTTTGGAAGTTTGTACTTTTCTAGGAATCTGTGCATTTCATTTCTGTCTTGAGTTCTGTGAAAGTAAGATTCTGAGAGTAACTATTAATGATCTTCTGAATCTCTGCTGGGTCTGTAGTAGTTTCACACTTTTCATTCCTTATTGCTTAAATTTGAGTCCTTTCTTTCCTCTTCTTGATGATGTTAGCTAGGGCCTTACCAATTTTATTTCATCTTTCAAAGAATCAGCTTCTTGAGTCATTAATTCTTTGTATTGTTTTCTTTGTCTCAATTGAATTAATTTCTGCTCTAATCTTTATAATTTCCTCTTGTCTTTGGGCCTTTGATTTCTTTTGCTCTCCTGTTTATGTACTATTTATGTGTTGCATTAGAGTATTTATTTGTTCCTGTTCTATCTTCTTAGTGTGTGAGTTCAGAGCTATAAATTTCCGTCTAGGAAATGCTTTCATTGTATCCCACAAATTCTGGTAAATTGTGTGTGAATTTTCATTAAATTGGAGACATTGTTTAATTTCATCTGTAACCCACTGGCTTCTGAGAAGTGTGTTTTTTAATTTTCATGTATTTCTGTGGTACTTCTGGGCTTTTTTGATCATTTATTTCCAATTTTATTTAACTGTGGTCTGATATTATGCATGGGATAATGTCTGTTTTCTTGTATATACTTAAGCATGATCTATGGACTAATATGTGGTCTATTTTAGAAAATGTTCCATGTGTAGCTGAAAAAAACATGTATTCTGAAGAGATCAGTATTCTTGTATAAGTAAAATGGGCTATGTTTACCTACTCCAGAGAGGAGCAGGTCCTTGTTTACCCTTTAAGTAGGTATTTCCATTTGTTTTGAGATCTTAAGTTTTTTCCAACTATTCACTAGTGGCCTGAACTTTATATGGGCATGGACCTCATTGGCACACTTAGACCTTGTTACATTTTTATGAGCCAAAGATGAAATCACAGGATTGTATGGTCATTATCTTTAAGTAATGATATAGTGATAACTAATGATGAAACTATGATTAAGAAGGCTGCCTGGGTTATTTTTCTCTTACTTCTGGGACAAAATATCTGACACTCAAAATTAAGGTGGGAAAAATTTGTTTAACTCACAGTTGGTGGAAGTTTCAGTCCATACTCAGCTGGTTCCAAGACAGAGTGGCACATGGCAGAGGGTAACAGTTCATAGCAGTGGAAAATAGCAAAAGTGACAAGAGAAAAAGGATGGAGCAGATGAGAGCAAGTCTCTTCCCTCCCTTCAATTGTATGCATGAGCCCCACCGTAGGGTAGCATGGGATCATCAATCAATTATAAATTCTAGAAGTCTATCCATGGTTGAATGAGGCTTTGGGAGGCCATCTAGACACAAAGCAGAACTAAAACTAAGGAAAAAAAAATGTCTTAATCATTGTTTAAGCATAGCTCCCTGCATGCCTGTCTCCAGCTTCCTAATGACTTTTGCCTGACATTGTAACTGTCTCATCATGGTACCATTGGGCCTCTCCAATAACTTTGGGATGATCAGTAACTTTGCCCTGTACTATGTCATTTAGAAAGTTTCTCATCCTCTACCAACCACAGGCAAGAGGAAAAAGCAGTAGGATAAATAGATTTTCCACCTCTTTGACTTGCAATGTGATGTATTATTTGCAAAGAATAGGCAGAGCACCGTTTTCCTGGACTTTCTGTTTCAAGAATTTGAGATTGAGGTGTTTTTTTTTTTTTTTTTTTTTTAAGATTTATCAGTTATTTTAAAAGAAAAATAGCAACCATGCACTTATGTACACAGGATGAATCAGATATTGGTCTCAAGAACCTTCAAAAGGTTCATCATATTGATCATAGCACTATGTAACACTAAAACTATGCTTGGAATGCATGTCACTCTTGTCTTTTTGATGTGTACTGCTCCCAGTGTAAACTCAGTTACTGTTATTCTCTCTCTCAAGACTATTAGTTGAAAATAAGAGACTGGGCCAAATACCATAGTCTTGACAGGCTACAATTTTGTATTTCCTTGAATTTCCAAATATCTGTAAAAATTGTGTAACTGCTTATATCACATTGTATGGAACGTTATTAGAATATCAATGATCATCAGAAAATATCAATTCCAAGCTAAGTCAAAGATATTTGATACTCAGAAAGCCAGTGATGATAAGTTCAAGTACCTATGTTATAGAGTAATAGTATCACAAAGCTTTTCTGCTGGAGGGTTGAAAATGTAAGTTAACAGACCAAAAATTGGAGAAAAAGCAGGGCTATGAGGATAGCCAATATTTTGGCCCTAGCCCTTCAAGGTCAATAAGTACTCAGGATATAAGAGAACCTGTGCTGTAATATCCTGTAACTCAGAGGTGTACCAAATTTTCTGGTCAAGGAGATTATGGGACCTCAGAGGAAAAGGATGAATGAACTATAGTGCGTCTAAGAAGAGTTACCCTGAGAAAAACATTCTCTCAGGCTTTCACAGAAAGCAAACTGGCCAAGCAATGGCTGTGACTCATCCTGAAGGCTGACACTAACAACAGTTCTACAAAGTATTATATATGGTCCCAAACTTAATCCTGAGGGGATTTGACCTTGAAAGATACAAAACATGAATGTTTTGTTGTACAGTTCTTGCTTTGACTTGCCCTTGATCACCCAGAAAAAAAAAAAAAAAAGCTTAATTACAATGCATGAAAAGCAGAGCTAGATTGGTGAGATGAGTTTTAGGAGGCTTAGATTCAATAGCCTCCAACATTGCAAGCTTCACTGGTGG
>PVJA010011847.1:0-53555 GCA_004027025.1 Myocastor coypus
AAAAAAAAAAAAAAAAAAAAAAAAAAAAAAAAAAAAAAAAAAAAAAAAAAAAAAAGATAGTCAATGTTACTGTATCTGACAAAAAAATCTGAAGGCCAGGAATATAGCTCAACAGAACAATGTCTGCCTGGTAAGTACAAGGTCTTGAGTTTGACTCCTGGTACCACCCTCCAAAAACATGATGTTAAGAAATCTGTAGTACTTAAGGCATTGTAGAATATGAAATGAAAGCCTTTGTATGTAATCTCAAAGCAATTTTTCTAAACAGAAAATTTTGAGTGTTGATAGACTCGACAAAAAGAGATTACAATTTTTATAAATTTGAGAGAGAGCCTAAATGCAAGCTGAGAATTTGCTAATGAAGTAATTAAAAGTTAGTGCATTAGCCGGGCGTGGTGGCTCACGCCTGTAATCCCAGCACTTGGGAGGCTGAGGCAGGAGGATTGGTGCGAGTTCGAGACCAGCCTGGGCTACAAAAGTGAGCTCAGGACCAGCCTGAACTGCATAGCGAGACCCTGTCTCAAAAAGACAAAAAAAAAAAAAAAAAAAAAAAAAAGTTAGTGCACTGCTAGGTACTTTGGGTTTGGGGGTCTTTTCCTATTCTTGTGTGTGTCTTAGTTACTTTTCTCTCATTGCTGGGACAAATACCAAATGAAGGAAGGAAAGGTTTATTAGCTCACAGTTACTGGAGGCTTCAGTCCATATTTGGCTGGCCCAAGGCTGAGTGGAACAGGGCAGACAGTATCCAGTTCATGATGGCAGGACAGCAAAAAAAATGGTGACAGAGGCAACCGACCAACCAGGGGAGCAGAGAGCAACAGTGCGAGTCTGTCTCTCTGTCTCTCTTTATATTACATTCAGGCTCTCTGCCTCAGGCTACACCCATAATCCCAGAAGTACTCAGATCGTAATCCCATCAGTATTAAAACACATAATCCCAGTGACTCATGAGTCAAGTCTCAATCTATAGAAGTCCCTGCCCCATGACTCACGAGGCTTTGGGGGGACAACTAGACATAAACCATAAGTGTGCCAGTTTCATTGTTTACAGATACATCCATTAAATGATGGGTGATTTTAAAGCAATGAAGTAAAATTCGTCACTTAAGCTTCCTTTTGGATAATTTCACCTCTGTATAGTTTGTGGTACAAACTTTTTTTTTTTTTTTTTTGTCTTTTTGAGACAGGGTCTCGCTATGCAGTTGGGGCTGGCCTTGAGCTCACTTTTGTAGCCTGTAGGCTGGTCTCGAACTTGCACCGATCCTCCTGCCTCAGCCTCCCGAGTGCTGGGATTACAGGTGAGAGCCACCACGCCTGGCTCAAACTTTCAAATATATTGTGTAAATATATAAGAATAATATTAGAATGACCAAAAGAATATGAGGTTGTTTTTTTTTTTTTTTTGAGGGAGGTTCTCACAATGTAGTTCCAGCTGGCCTTGAGCTCACTTTGAAGCCCTGACTGCTCTTGAACTTGCCAAGATCCTCCTGCTTCATCCTGCCCAGTGCTGGGATTCCAGGGGTGCACTACCACACCTGGCCATAGGAAGAATAATTTGTAACCATGCTATCAAGTTTTCTAGTTCTTGTCACCCTCAACTTACAAATATCCTACAATAAATCCCCATTACCAGAAAGACCTATGCATGAAGCTCTTCATTTACAAAAACTCACCCCCTGGTAAATAGCAAGAGTTTGATGATGAAAAACTTCTGACCGGAGACACCTGTTTTAGCTAGGACAAAAGCTTGCACTGGAATACAACTCCTACCAATGTCAGCTGTAGGTAAAGGATCTGTATCACATTATTCAGCCAAGAGGATTTATATCACAAAAATGAATGAAATAAAAAAGTGGAAAAAGGAAAGCATAGTTATTATTTACTAATGCTATGATTGCTTATATATAACTCAGGGGAATAAAACACCTATTAGAAATAAAATAATTAAAATTTAAAAAAAAATAGGGGACGGGGAGATAGCTCCATGGCACAAGTACCTGCCTGGCAAGTGCAAGGTTGTGAGTTTGAACCCTGGTTCCGCCAAAAAGGGAAGCGAATGACTTTTGTGTAAAGCATGTTTTTTTTTTAAGCGGAGGGGGCTAAGGTTTGAACTCATGACCTTGCACTTGCCAGGCAGGCACCTGTGCCATGGAGTTATCTCCCCAGCCCCTTTTTGTGTAAAACAAAAAAGCAAAAATAAAATAGCAAATGAGAAAGATTTTATAAATATTAAAACACTAGTAACAAGTTTTTAAAAAGATATATAAAATGTCGCCGGGCGTGGTGGCTCACGCCTGTAATCCCAGCACTCGGGAGGCTGAGGCAGGAGGATTGGTGTGAGTTCGAGACCAGCCTGTGCTACAAAAGTGAGCTCAGGACCAGCCTCAACTGCATAGCGAGACCCTGTCTTAAAAAAAAAAAAAAAAAAAAAAAAAAAAAAAAAAAAAAAAAAAAAAAAAAAAAAAAAAAAAAAAAAAAAAAAAAAAAAAAAAAAAAAAAAAAAAAAAAAAAAAAAAAAAAAAAAAAAAAGACAAAAAAAAAAAATAAAAAGATATATAAAATGTCACAAGGTACTGTTATTTGAATAAGTCAAAGACTAATTTTCCTTAATTCACGCTGTAAGTCTAGTGTAACTGCATGAAAATACAAATATAATTTATTTTAGAACCAGATAAGCTACTTCTAAGATCAAACTGAGAAACAAGCAAATGTAAGATGCAGAAGAAGTCTAAAAAAGTGGATAAAAGTGATGCATTTTTTCATTAGATGGTAAAATACCATTTTATAAGCAAAAACATTGCCAAAAGTGGTACTGATAAATAAACTGAACAGTTCTGGCGGACATAATACATATATGTTGAATAAATTAGCAATTAAGTCAATGGAATTGGAAAAAATCTAAATTGGGGCCAGGTATGGTGGTATGGGCCGTCATCCACTGGAATTACTCTGAGAGACTGAGGTAGTTTGAGCCTAGCTTGCACAACTTGGAGATTTGGTAAGATCTTTGTTCAAAATAAAATTTCAAAGGAAGAGGGGGACGTAGCTCAGTTCAAGGAAGATTCTGGGTTTGGCCCTCCAGTATCTTTCTCTCTCTCTTGTTAATTTTTTGAAACAGGGACTCACTGTTGCAGTTCAGGCTGATCTTGAACTTACTATATAGTGTAGGTTGGCTTCAAACTCACAGTGAACCTTCTGCTCATCCCGTGAGTGTTGAGTCCTCACACCTTACTTTCTCTATTTAGATCCCTATAGCTTCCTCTCCACTTCTCTCTCAACTTTACTCCTCTCTGTAGCACTTCTCACCACTGGATACACCACACACATTTCACTGCTTGGTGAGGCTTTGTCTGTTTTTGCTATGCCTATTAGTATGCGAAGTTTCACAAATACATATTCTGTGTATGTTGTCTACTCCTGTATCATTATCACCTTACAAGTGCCTGGCACATGGTAGGTACTGAATAAAAACTTATTAAATTAATAAATAAAAAATGAATAAAGAATTTCAAAATTTATTTTTAGGGTATTCTACTATGTTAAAATGATGTAAAAAAATTCATGCAAGTGCATACTATATTAGTTTGCACTTTCTAGAGGAATGGAATTAATATATAAATATTTGCCCTTCCCTGTTTCTCAGTTATTCACAAACACTCCCAGAGCTGTGCTTCACTAATCTGACAGGGGATGTTATTCAAGTCAAGTTTACATGTCACAGTTCATGGTCACAGTCCACCCCTTTCCACTGATAATCAGATGTATCTCCTTAAAGGATATTTAATCTCTAAATACAGAGATAGTTACTCTTTTCCTGACATTCCAGGAAATGTCAGTACTTAAGTACTTATATTAAGTCGATCAATGTCAAAAAGAAAACAAAGATATTTGCTTAATACATGTATATGTGCACACAAGTATATTGATAAAATAGGAAATAAATACGTAAGGTTCTTTCCTTTGGCGTGAAACAGAAGTGGGAGAACGTAAAGAAATCCTTTATTGTTCAGCATGGGGTGGGGGTGGGGAGGCTGTTCATGAGGAGCAAGGACCCTGGGGAAGCAAGAAATAATTTGTCAGGCTGGGGTGGGGGTGGAGCATGCATGGATGGAACAGTATCCTAGTATGTGCTGATTGGGGAAGGTTTCACACAAGCTAAAAAGGAAGTTCATGCTTAACCCTGGGAAGTCAGTCTAGGAGCAGCTGGTGGTACCGAATCGCTATCATGAACCTGCAGACTGCGGCACAGGTGCAGACCCATTACTTGGACTATAATCTCCTTTCTGTAGCTGGCCATAGCTAGTATTTATAATTACCTGCTTGTACTTCCCATCCTGCGCTCCTGTGGCCTTCCAAAGCACTTCCACAGACATTGGTTGTTTACCGTTGTGGTGACCTGCACCTTCATTCGTGAAGATTCTGGGCCACTTATCATCCTGCCTGGATTGGGTAATTGTCATTTCCCACTGACCTTAACAACAGGTCATGATAATACAAGGAGACACCTTGAGGGATTTCCTGCGCACCAAACATACTCATCCTTACCTCCTTGTGGTGTGATGGTCTGCTTGCCCCTCTGTAGTCTGGATCACTCATCCTGTGTATCATCTGGCAAATGTTTATCCACAGAGAACTCCATATACCAGGCACTGTGATGCAGTGACACAGGTTCCTGAAGGAGCCTAAAGTGTGAGTTTTCTTCAGTCTAGTGGTTCTGAGTCTTCTTCCGATTTTGAAGCCCTACCATTTTGATGAAATCCAAACAAATTTCACAAAATATGTAGAAACTGAGCAGTTTACAGCTTATTTTTACATTAAAATTAATTTATTCAATGCGCAATCTAAAGATACTCTGAAATCATATATATGTGTGCTAAAATATTTAGAATTATCACATATTAGCTGTGTAATACTAGACAGGTTATTTCATCATTTCATGCCATTTTTTTTTGGGGGGGGGGAGGAACCAGGGTTTGAACTTATGATCTTGCACTTGCCAGGCAGGCATTTGTTCCACAGAGTTAACTCCGTAGCCCCTTCATAACTTTTTTGATCTGTGGCAAAAAGTCATATTAATTCTGCTTTGAGGAGATTACTTAAAAGGTTGAAATAGACATTACATGAAATGGCTAGCAAAATGGTGCTTGTACTAGGCAAATAAAATCCAGCTATAATTGGGGCCCAGCATGATGGCTCAGTGGTCTAAAGCACCTGCTTGGGAAAGCTTGGGCAGCTTCAGGGACCGCGGTTGGATCCCCGGCACATGCTGCGCCAGCCCTGCCCCCAGGGCAGGCTGAGCCGGCCATAAAAATGAGTGAATAAACAAAGGTTCTGAAACAAGAAAAAAATAAAATAAAAAATTCTTTAAAGCCGGGCGTGGTGGTGCACGCCTGTAATCCCAGCACTTGGGAGGCTGAGGCAGGAGCATTGGTGCGAGTTCGAGACCAGCCTGGGCTACAAAAGTGAGCTCAAGGCCAGGCTGAACTGCATAGCGAGACCCCGTCTCAAAAAGACAAAAAAAAAAAAAAAAAAAAAATCTTAAAAAAAAATCCAGCTACAATAATTATACAAAAGATTTACTCTTTTGAAGTGGAAGTGTATCAATATAATAAAAATGAAATTTAATTTTGCTTGATGGTAAAACAGCAGTGAAAGATTGCTTTTTATCTGAATAAGAATTTGGGTTATTATTGATGGCATTCAGTTGACTTCATCTTTTTGTGTTGATTGTAGGAAATGCAGAAGAACATAGGCTTAGCTATGTCCATGCTCCAAGACTGAGTCAAGTTCATAGCTCATCATTATCATTACATAATGATGGAATCCTTTTGGTGGGATGTGGCATCTGGGGGATCCTGAGGACTTCTGATCACAGAGAAACTTGTAAGGCTCAGTAAGCTTCACTTCACAGAAAGTCCTTCCATATTTGAAATTTTGTATCACATCTCTGCTACTTCAAATGGTGCCTGAGCTGAGTTAGTGTGGTTTATTTTAGCAACATTCACAATGGTCTGTGTACAATTTTATTTTTATTTTTATTTTTTTATTTTTTTTGAGACAGGGTCTCACTGCAGTTCAGGCTGGCCTTGAGCTCACTTTTGTAGCCCAGGCTGGTCTCGAACTCACAACGATCCTCCTGCCTCAGCTTCCCAAGTGCTGGGATTACAGGCGTGAGCCACCACGCCCGGCTGTGTACAATTTTATTTTTTTTATTTTTTTATTTTTTTTTTTTTTTTTGTATTTTGAGACAGGGTCTCACTATGCAGTTCAGGCTGGCCTTGAGCTCACTTTTGTAGCTCAGGCTGGTCTCGAACTCACACCAATCCTCCTGCCTCAGCCTCCCAAGTGCTGGGATTACAAGCGTGAGCCACCACGCCCGGCTGTGTACAATTTTAGATAAAAAAGATTTACCTTAGTCTCATCATCAAAAATATCTATAGCATACTGAAAGTGTGAATGAGCTCCCAAATTATTCTGGGTAGATCTCTCCATCCTCATCCTCATACAGGATTCAGTCATAAACTTTAAGATTTATTAGTTCCAAAGTCAGCGGACTGTATAAGGGAAAACTTTATCTGATCCTTTTTCTGGCCAAAATTTCTTTAAAATCAGGACTGGGCCCCTAGAGAGCTGATGACTCTCTCCAGCAGAAGAAAAGACTCCTTTCACAATCCTGGCATGGCCCTGTTCCTCCTGATGGACAGCCTAATGAGTCATGCCAAGGCATGGACCGTCTTTAGGAAAGCAGCCAAACAGGTGTGTTAATGAGCTTCATTTGTGCTCCATTGATGTAGATGGTCCATCTTGACAAAGACTTTTTCACCATGTTGAGAATGACAGTGGCTTGTGAGGTTGCCCAAGGGAGTTTAGAAAAATTTGAATACTACTTTAGTGGCACTGGTGTCACTGTATAACTGAATAATGCCATGAGCTGGTAAAAATGGGAGCCAGGACAGTTTTGTCTAGCTGTTTGCCTGTGGAAGTAGAGGGAGCCAGTTGAGAGATGTTTGCAGATATTAGAAGAAAGACTAGTAATTCTTCTGAAAGGGATGGTGCCTTTTGAAGTTAGCTTGGCTTCAGCTTTCTTCTTTTGCTCCAAGCCACAAACCATGTCAAATATTTCCAGCGTACATAGCTTCACTGAGTTCTCTCTAATTATGTGGTGATTTCTGCTCATCAAAAAAGAAAAGGGGGAGATTTTAAGGTTGCCTCGTTACAAGTTGGAACAAGTTCAGTTTTGTTAAAGTGGCAGCCTTTTAAAATCAAACTATTCTTATGGAAAGATTTATATAAATCGAGGTATTTTCCTTTAAAAATTAAATTCTGGTAGATTTCAAATGCAGAAAAGTACAGTGGATGATATAACAAATAGTTCATGTACTTCCATTCATGTCAGGACTTTGTAACATTTACTTTAGGTCTTTGTATATTTAAACAAAACAATATAAAACAGCAATACTGTAGCTTCCATTGTCTCTCCTTTCATCTATCTTGAGAAGGGTTAATACTCTGAATCTACTTTTATTACCAACGCATACCTTAACAATATATTCATCATTCTATGTACATTTTAGAAGTTTATTCTATTTTATATTTCTTTGAAACAAGGTCTTACTCTGTAGTTCAAGCTGGACTTGAACTTGCTGTGCAATCCAGCCTGGGAGGCTGAGGCAGGACAGCAATTTCACCTGGCCAATGTAGGGGCAACCAAGTTACCTGGCAAGATTCCATCTCAAGATAAAAATTAAAAAGGCTGGGGATGTAGCTCAGTGCAAAGTTCATGGATTCAATCCCAATAGCAGAAAAAAACCAAAAAAAGTCTAAGTCCAAAGTCTTATATGAGACTCAAGACAAACCCAGCAGTGAGCTCTTATAAAAAATAAAAGTAATTCTAAGATATAATGGCAGGAATGGAATGGGATAAACATTCCTATTCTAAAAGTGAGAAAAAAGAAAATAGAAGGAAATAATTGGTCCAAAATGAGATCAAAGCCGAGCAGGGAAGAGATTAAGTCCTGAAGCTCCAAATCCAATATCCCAGGCATCCTGCAATTAAGGGGCAAGCCCCAAAACCTTGAGCAGCTCTGCTTGGATGGCTTTCCTGGATGCTACCCACACGGTAGCTCTCAGGGGACACACTGATGCAAGTAGGTTTCCACGACTGCCAAGGTACACAGCTGGTCTTTTCACCTTTTGGAGTTCCCACTTCAGCTCCATTCCCACTGACACTGCCTCACTGAGTGCTCTCTGGAAGATCCAACTAAGCAGTGAACTAACTTCGCTCCATAGTTCTTGCACTATCCACGCCCAGATAACACTACATAGGTGCTGAAAATTTGCGACTGGCACAAGCTGCACTTAGACTTGTCTGAACCACAACTGCAGTGATGCAGCACTTTGGGGTGTGAACACAGGCCAACAAACCCCAAGGAGTCCCTGGATCTGATAATAACATTTTGAGATGAGTGCAATTATTGTAATACTTGAATACATTTTAAAGTGGCTGAAGCTAGGTGAGTGGATTACTTGTGTGCATAAGAAGAGATAAATTGAAGCTTTTTAAGTTTTTGCTTGAACAACTGGATGGGTGCTTGAGATCATTTATCAAGATGGGAAAAAAATGAGAAAGGAATGGGGTGAGGCAAATGGAGAAATGGATGGAGTTTTGTTTGGCAGAAAGATACTAGAAAGGATGTTAGCTATTCACATGGAGATGTTGAATTGGCAAATGGAGTACAAGGGTCTGGAATTTAGGGAAGAAAATGTTACTTTGGGACATAATTTTGGCCATGATTTCTAAAACCATGGGAATTGTCTTGGGAGAGTACAGCCTGAGAAAAAAAGAGGGCCAAAGACTATCTTCTGGGAAAACCTCAGATTTTAGAAGTTAAGCAGAAAAGGAGTGGACAAAGGAGGCTGAGGCTCAAGGACAAAAAGAAAACTTTTCCGGTATATAACATTATAAGAATGAAAAGGTCACTACTTGCATCAAATAACACAGAAAGGCTAAGTAAGAGTTTCAAGGAAGGTATAAGCACTGGGTTTATTTATTTATTTATTTATTTATTTATTTATTTATTTTTCTTGTTTCAGAACTTTTGTTTATTTATTTTTATGGCTGGCTCAGCCTGCCCGGAGAGCAGGGCTGGCACAGCATGTGGTGCCAGGAATTGAACTGCGGTCCCTGCAGCCACCCAAGCTTTCCTAAGCAGGCACTTTAGACCACTGAGCCATCCTGCCAGGCCCATGGGTTTATTTTTTTAACATGAAACTTGGTGATAATTTTGACAAGCACTGGGAATGATTAGTGGAGTGGGGGCTGCTAAAGACAGTTTGGAAATTATTAGAGGAAAAAAAGAAGGCAAAGCGGAAGTAGCAACAGTGGCTAAAGATAATTCTTCCAAGAATTTTGACAATGGACATAAAGTAAAAAAACAAAACAAAAACAGAACACTGACCAGATTAGATTCTGGAGTAAAGGGAAGTTTATGTCTTTTGAATGTGGTAGCCAGATAAGGGTCTCTAAAGACTGCTAGAGAATAATTGCTAGAATTTGTGAATACACTGTTATATTGCAAAGGGGAATTAATGCTGACAATCAATCAACTTTGAAATAGGGAGACTTTTTATTATGCATGAGGTTCCAAGAAGCCTTAAAATGAGTAAGGAAGACCGAGGTTGATAATACCAGCACTCTGTGAGGCTGACGCATGAGTGAAAGTTATAGAACAATCTGGACAGGTCAGTCACTTAGGGAGACCTTATCTCCAAATATAAAGGGAAGGGGATGTGGCTCAGCATGAAGGCCCTGTGTTAACTCATTACTGTGAAAAGAAAAAAATATCAGGGGGAGGCAAAAGAGAATCACAGGGAGGCATGACTTTGGAGAAGACATGTAGTATTGCTTGTTCTGGAGATAAATGAAGAGGACACCAGCCTGCGAACATATGTGGCCTCTTGAGGTGAAGGAGAGAAATGGGAGAAAGAAGGAATGAAGCAGGGAGACAGAGACACTGTTTTCTCCTCTAATCCATCAGAACTCTGCAGGGAAGGAAATGATGCCCTGCTGGCCTATTGATTTTAGCCCAGTGAGTCAGTGTGAACCTTCTCTCCTATAGATATATAAGATGATAAGGTTATTTTGTTTAAAGAGGTTATAAAATTTGTTATGAGAATAAGTTGAGAGGATGGGGAGATAGCTCTGTGGCACAAGTGCTTGTTGGGCAAGTGCAAGGTCATGAGTTTGAACCCTGGTCCTGCAAAAAAAAAAAAAAAATAAATAAATAAAAATAAATTGAAAGCTAAGACAGAGGGAACTACTAGAGATCACCTGTATGCTTAAGGAAATGATTTAGTAGAGAAGAAATTGATTATGCATGAGAGATCAATATAATGGTAGGAGAAAAGCACTTGGAAGTAAAGAGACAGAGTAAAGCTGTGCTTGAGAAGGCAGAGAACCCCATCTTAAAAGGGTGAACAAGTGCAGGAGGATAGGCAGAGTTTTTCAAGAGTGAACATCTTTGTTCTGAGTGGTCCTACTTTGGCCAGTAAAGCACAGACTAAGATCATAAACTGAGAGTGACACTGGA
This sequence comes from Myocastor coypus, assembly GCA_004027025.1. Classification (NCBI taxonomy): domain Eukaryota; kingdom Metazoa; phylum Chordata; class Mammalia; order Rodentia; family Myocastoridae; genus Myocastor; species Myocastor coypus. The sequence goes on from PVJA010011847.1 coordinate 10,590, forward strand.
AGGAATAGATCATTGAGGTTCAAAGGGTGATGTGAATTAGGCACTGGGGGACACAGGAAGTAGGTTTACCAGGATTATGGAGTTGTCAGACAGTATGTTCAACACAGAAGACTACATACAGCTGTGCATTTAGAACAGAAGCAGAATAAGAAAGCTCAGACAGGAAAAGCAGTGATAGATAATGAAAAACTGGTAGGACCAACATAAAAAATGGTTGGAGTGGGTATACTAGAGTAAGTATTTTGTGTACTAGTATACAGGGGAGGAGGCAAAGGCTGAAAAATATGATGTTCAGCATAGATTCTGGAGTGCATTTATAAGTGATAAATAGGGGGCTGGGGAGATAGCTCAGTGGAATAAGTGCTTGCCTGGCAAGTGCAAGGTCCTGAGTTCGATCCTTCGTACCAAAAAAAAAAAAAAAAAAAAAAAAAAAAGGGATGACAAAGTCAAGAGGGAATGCATGACCAAAGAAGGACAAAGAGGATAAAGGGTATTGGGGGTCAAGAGGCCAAGGATCTTAGATGCCAGAAGACTGGATAAATTATCTTTTAGATGTTATCGCTAGAGTGAACCTCAATAGGGGCAGAGAGTAAGACTCATCAGCCAGGGGCTCCGTGCTAAGTAAGAATGAAGTGAAAATGGGCCAATGGCAGGAAGTTGCTCCTTGTGGGTGATGCTGTAGTTTAATGGCATCTCCCAGACTTTGGGGAATTTGCCAGTGATCAGGTATGTAAAATAAACAGATAATTCTGCTTTCCTTTATATCTAGTCAAAGGGAAAGTTTTCTTTCACCAGAAATATAGTGGGTAAATTTAATGGGTAAAATTATGAATGCTCAATACTTGATTTTCCTTTTTTTAATGGTCGGCTCAGCCTACCCTGGGGGTGGAGCTGGCATGGCATGTGGTGCCAGGGATTGAACTGCGGTCCCTGTACTTGCCTAAGCTTGCCTAAGTAGGTACTTTAGATCGCTGAGCTATCTCACTGGCCCTTTGTTTTCTTTTCTGATGGCAATAGTAATAAATAGAACTTCTCCAGAGTTCAGACATTTTTCTTTTTTTTTTTTTTTTTCAATTATTCTGAACATATCTTTCAACTTTTGGATCCCACTGCTAAGAAGAGCCACTGAAAATATCATAATACCACAGTTCAGAGGAAAACTAACAATGTCAAGTAATTGAGAAAACACTTCTCGAAACAGATCAGGCTACATAAAATAGTTAGAAAATGCTAACTATCTGATTGTAGAGGACACTGAAGACAATCATAAAGCAAATAATGTTACAGTACTTGGAAGACTTTCAGAACTTCAGTTAATGGAAATGTGTAAGCTGAGTTGGGCACAAGGTCAAATTAAGGAAGTAAAGGCAAAACTAGAAAAATCCTTACTGAATGTAGAGCAAAAGGCAGAAGAAATTAGGAGGAGAAAGAAACACCCAGAAGGCTGGTGCACAGGATACAACCTATATATACATAATAGAATTCCTGAAGCAGAGAACAAAGCAAATAAAGCTGAAGCAATAATTAAGGAACTAAATGAAGAATGAAGTAGGCCTAACAACAGAAAAAGCTGATAGGTTATTTTTAAAATTTAATGAAAAGGAAATAGCACCTATACTCTCTCTCTTCATGACTTTTTCAAATTTCAAGGATAAAGGAAATACTTAAAGGTATCTCGATAAAGACATTACATAGCAGCAAAAGTCAGGCCGATCTCAGATTTTTCTCTTATAATTCTAAGTGCCAGAACACAATGGGATAATTCCTAGAAAATTTTAAGGGAAAATAATTTTCAACCAAGAATTACCTTGTCAAGTTACTATTTTCTATATAAAGGCAATTGGAAGGTATTCTCAGATATTGTAGGGTTAAGAAAGTATACCAACTAAGAATCTTCTCTGAAAATGTTGCTTAATGATTTACTGCAGCAAGCAGAGAACATGAATTAAAAATAACCAAAGAGTAGGGAGATAATTGCATGAAAGAGCTGATGGTAAACATTAAAACTAGTTAAGAAGTAAAAAGCTTAAAATCATTACATATAGACTACTAAAGCTAAATGCAAAAATAGCTTTGTAAGCTAGATGTAAAAATTTCAGTTTTGGGGGCCTGAGGAGACCGCTCAGTAGAATAAGTGCTTGCCTGGCAAGTGCAAGGTCCTGAATTCAATCACTGGTACTGGAAAAAAAAAAAAAAAAAATCAGCTTTGTAATTTCAAACTGTCAAAGAGCATGTAAAATATTCAATTCAAATACTCTAGTATTTTTATCATGTTGGACTGAAGATAAAGATATATGTTATTAAGTCAAATTTGTATGTATATAAAAGTACTTTGTCAACTATGGACAGGACAAGTATAATAAATATTCTAAATGCTAACCTGATGAAAATGGAAAATGATACAGTTTTATTTCCCTTATGCTTCACTATAGAGGAAAAAAACTAGCAAATTTGTCCATAATGTTAAGATTATGGTATAAGAAGAATGTATCATGGTATAAGAAGAGTATTTCCAAAATACTGGTTGGAGGGAAATAGAAAAAACTGTTTTCAATATCCTGAAGAGAGAGAAACAATGGTTACTGCATCATACAATAGTTCACATAAACCAATTTATTGTTGAGTTGTGGACAGTAGGATATACACATACCAAGCTTTTGGAATTAAATAGAAGTGAAAAACCAAGGAAAAGTAGCAAAGGAGAAATAGCAAAGAAGCTTTAAATGTACTATAAAAGAGCAGAAGTTATCATACACATAAACTGATTAAATTCCCAATTAATAAAATCCAAATCAATCTCTGGCCTGGAATATTCACATTTATATAAAACAAAGGTTAAAAGAGTTTAAAGGTGACAGAAACTCTTTAGGTCACAGAAATAGCAAGATTTTTATTAGGCAGCAATGAGGATATTACAAGATTTTTTGCATGAGTCTCAATCTTAAGTTACATCTAATATAATATGGCATGTATATGTAGGATCAATTTTCAGTACCTTTTTCTTTTAAAGTTTAAATTAAGTACGCTACTTTTTTTTTTTTTTTAACTTTATTTATTTTATGGCTGGCTCAGTCTGCCCTGAGGGTGGGACAGTCACAGCATGTAGTGTCAGGAATTGAACCATGGTCCCTATGGTTGACTAAAGTTGCCTAAGCAGGTGCTTTTGAACACTGAACTATCTCATGGGCCCCAATTTTCCTTATCTTGATGTAGGTGGTAGAATTAATGTTGTAAACCAATGTCATATACATGTATTTGTAATGTACATTTGAAATTAGACCATTTATGTACCTAAACTTCATTTGAGCAATCTTTCAATTAAAGAGATTACATGTAGCAAAAAAAAAATCAGTTTTTCTTCATATATATGTATATATATTTATATGACGTACTGGATACATCTGCATATGATGTAGCACATATCAGTAATAAAATTAACAAAGTAAAAATGAAACTGTATTATAGAAATGTCAGAGATTAAATCATCTCAATTAATAGTTTAGAGTTTTGTAATGTCTATGGTATTTATCAATTTGGTTAAATTAACAGTTAAAAAAATGTCTTGGTTCTTTTTCTTAGAGAAAGGCCTATATTTTATAGGCTTTAGGGCTGTAAAACTGAAGTATAAGAAGTTGCCTGGTAAACAGAAGGTCCTCATTTCAATCTACAATATGAAAACAAAAGAAACAAAGAAAAAAACCTTCAAGTCTTCTCTAGTTAGGTGAAATCTGGTTTAAGATTATCTGTACACAACTGAATAGAGGGAAAAAAATTTACTAGTTATAGAAATATAGTTAAAAATGGTTAAAGAAAGCAACTGGAAAAGAAAAATACATCTATATGTAACAGATATCAACATGTTTTCCCAGTTTTTTCTTTTTTTTTGTCTTTTTTGAGACAGGGTCTCACTATGCAGTTCAGGCTGGCCTTGAGCTCATTTTTGTAGCCCAGGCTGGTCTCGAACTCACACCGATCCTCCTGCCTCAGCCTCCCGAGTGTTGGGACTACAGGCATGCGCCACCATGCCCGGCTTTTTTCTTAAATAATGAGAACATTATATAACATAATGGGACCACATCTTTAAAAACAATGTACAGCACTTTTGTAAGAAGTCTACACAGAACTTTTGTGAAGTTCTTTCCTACAAGGTTAACAGTATGTGCTCATGATGTTATTCAGTGAAAAGGGAAGTAAGATGTAGGGGTCTCTACTGATCTTGATTACACAGTAAATTATAAAATATCTTGGAAATCTGCAAAGCAGATGACTTGCACTTCGTATTAAATATGAGGGATTAAGTTTTTTTTTGGTACCAGGCACAAGTCAATGTGCCACTAAAGATAGGGCAAGCCTCTTTCTTTTTTTTTTTTAGAACCAGGGATCAAACTCAGGACCTTGCATTTGCCAGGCAGGCACTTGTGCCTCTGAGCTATCTCCCTGGCCCCAAGCCTCTTTCAAAATGAAGACCTACACAGTCACAAGTGTCAGTTGTGCTGAGATTGACTGGAAAACCAAAGGCCTAGTCTTTGAGAATTATTTCATCAGAACTCGACACATAAAGATTGAGGATCTGCAAATACCTTGCAGTTTAGGGTGCAACTGATTCAGCCAAATAGCCTGGCACAATGACGCAAACAGTCTGGCTGCGGACTGTATCTTTGGGAGTACTGAGAATGGTGAAGAGAAAGTGTATAATAAGTGATAACAATAACGTAACAGCTCTTTGTACCTCAGTAATCTCTTACATCCACAGTTCCTAGGGCACTTTATAGACTAATAATTACTACTCTGCTGTTCATACACTACCTTTTATCTGGAGACCTTAGGCATTTTCACCATGCTCTCATAATGTAGCAAGTATTACTATCCCCATTTTATATGTAAGTAAACAGAGGTACAACAGTTAAGCAAGTTGCCCAAAGCCATACAAGTCAATAGCAGCCAACATAACTGACTCAGAGTCCATTAATACTAAGAAAACTGGCCTGAGAGATGCAATGATAAATTTATGTGGTGTAAGTGTTACCCTAGTTCATGCAAAACCCGTCCTTTGTAGGTTAATGTACATTTTGCCTTTTTGAGACAGGCTCTGGCTATGTAGTTCAAGCTGGCCTTGAACTGACTTTGTAGCCCAGGCAGGTCTCAAACTTGCCATGATTCTCCTGCCTCACCCTCCCAAGTGCTGGGATTAAAGGTGCGCACCACCACCCCTGGCCCTAAGTTAATATATTTTAATCTTTTATTTATTTATTCTTTTGGTCGTTTTTCCTCACTCTTTCCAGAAACTCAGATAACTGTGATAAATTGACAGGAGAGTGCATTCCTTGACATTGTACCTACAATGTCAGACCTATAAAACATCTTAAAAACATATGCCACTAATGCTGATTTTTACAGTAAACACAGCTGCTGAGTTTCAGCGGGTTTAAGCATATTCTCAGGATCTCTCCTTGACATAAGTTTGCCCAGGTTAGCTATATTCTCTCCCACTCTATCCTGCAGCCCCTCCCAGGAAAAACCCTCTTGGTTACAAAACACTAATACTAGCTAGCATTCAAACCTCCCTCCATCTGTGTTTAAAACTCAGAAAACAATGACTCCGTAATTGAGAAATTTCGGGTGGTGCAAGCAGGTTGGTGCCAAAGGAAGTCCGATTTTCCAATGCGCTTTATCCTGGGTACCCACCCTTTCAGCCCAAGTGGCAGGCCAAAGCCCAGAACGGCCTGACTTCCTCTCAACGCAGTCAATCAGGGCTCCTTATCCCATTCCTATAGCGGGCACCCCTACCATTTGCCACCTAACATTGCCACTGGGGCTAACCAGGAATAGGAAGTGGGAGGAAAGAGTTCAGTTAGGTAAGAATGTGACTCACGGCTCTCCTATCTTCCACAAAATGGAGACCTGGCTTTTGCAGCCTGTGACAGTGATGCACCCTGGCACCACTCGGATAGAGAGAACACCGCAGCCTCCCCTAGTGCTGGACTGACGGCGGTGGCCGGAAGTCTTAGATGATTTGGAAGGGAGGCTGAGGAGCAACGAAGTAGAGACCATCGTCGTCCCGGCTCGCCTCAGGCGGAGGCCAAGGCAGGTCTGGTAGGGAGTCTGACTGCTAACGTCGGCGTCTGCGAGGAGGTCAGAATGGATAGGAGGAAAACCTCACGTAAGACCGGAATCGCCACTACAATAAATACTCACGGAGCTCGACAAGCCTGAAAACCTAGTCAAAACTCTGGACCATCCCTGGCACTTTAACCCTCCTTCCGGCGAAGCCTTTTCCCCAGGACGCGCTTTCTCAGAGGACCGGACTGTGCGCCGTCCGGGGAAGGACGCCCCAGGCCGCGACGTGGTGGTCTTCCCGCCCAAGTCCGTCGCACTTTTCCTCCCAGAAACGCTCGAGACTCTGCCTCTAGTAACACGATTTGCACCTACAAGGGTGGGAGGTGCGCGAGGCGGACGCCGGCAGGAAGAGGGCGTAGAGGGCCGCGCCGCCGCCGTCCAGGCTGCTGGCGCCGGGAACTCGCCGCCTCGCGGCCGCCCGGGAGGGCGTCGCGCACCTGAGCGCCGGGGGCGGAGCCTCGTGGGCACGCCCCCGCCCCACCGCGCGCCTCCTCGGCCCTTTCCGCTCCGCTTCGGCAGCGCTCGGCTCCTGTCCCGCCGCCGGCTACCTTCCTCCCTCCGGACCTGAGACCGCCGCGAGCTCCGGGCAGAGCTGTGGCTGCAGCTTCTTCCGCGTATCGGAAGAGCGCGCGGCGGCGGCGGCTCACCTGGGCATCCCCACGCAACTTCCGCCCCCCAAACTCCTGAGGTAAGGGGCTGCCCGCGACGCCGGTCTGAACTTGCGCGCCCGTCCGTTCCCGCGGCACAACTTGCTCCGTGCCTCGGCTGGGGAAGGAAGCCTGTGTCGGTGCCCGGGCACGGGGCCGTGGGAGCGAGCGCCCCGACGCGCCGACAGGTGGCGGGTCTGGCCCGCGTTCCCAGGCTGCCGGGGCGCGGAGCCGGACGGGGCGGGAGCGGGCCTGGGGTGGGGTCAGCTCCTTTCTGCCCTCCCTCGGGGGGTGGTGTCCGGAGGGACTATCCCGAAGGTGCGCGGGGCGGACGGCTCGGCCGGGTGGGGACGATAACCGTGCGGCGGGCGACCCTGAGCGCTCGGGACCTGACCCTCCTACCGCCCCCTTTGTGTTTCCCTCAGACCCGCAGCTCGGCGCGGAGCCGCGGCCGCCTGGCACCCGCGACCGCTCCTCTCGCCCCCTCCCGGCCGCGGGCAGGCAGCGGCGGCGGCGGCCGGAGCTGGGTGGGCGGCGAGGTGAGAACTGCGGGCCCCGCTGGGAATATGGCGACCGGCAGCTACCGGGCCAGCAGCGGCCTCGGCGGCAGCACCACAGACTTCCTGGAGGAGTGGAAGGCGAAGCGCGAGAAGATGCGCGCCAAGCAGAACCCCCCGGGCCCGGCCGCCGCGGGCGGGGCCGGCAGCGACGTGGCCGCCAAGCCGGCGCCCCCTGAGCTCCACGGCAGCCTCTCGGGAGGCGCGGCCGCACCTGCTGCCCCGGCCCCCGGGGGCGTGAACTGCACGGTCGGCCCCGCCGCGCTGAGCCGGGCCGGCCCGGTCCAGCGGCGGCCAGAGGACGAGACCTCCGCTGCGGCCGCCTCGGGGGCTCCACTGCCCCAGGGCGATGAGGAGCCGGACGGAGCCCCCGAGAAGGGCCGGGGCTCGGGCCCGAGCGCCCGAAAGGGCAAGGGGCAGATCGAGAAGAGGAAGCTGCGGGAGAAGCGGCGCTCCACCGGGGTGGTCAACATCCCGGCGGCGGAGGTGAGGCGGTGCGGACGCGGGCGGCGGGGCGGGGTGGGGCGACGCGGCGGGCTGCTGCCTTCGCGGGGCTTCCACGCGGGAGCACCCCCACCTGTGCCGAGAGTCCCGCGACTGGGACTTGGATCGTTTCACCACGCTGGGCGGCAGAGGGTGATGGAGTTTACTTTGAGCTTATGTTTCCTGGGAAGTTCCCTAAACCCGGACTGCACTAGGACACGTGCTTTTTTCTGGCTTCCTGGCTACGGTCTCAAACCATGGATATTACTTAGGAGTTGCTAGAAAAGACAGCGTAGAACTCCAGAACTTACCTACCTACACTTCTCTAGGTAGCTTGACTAGTTGGGAAAATCGATTAATAGTGATGACGACATACTTCTTTTCTCCCTGTCTGTTTCAAGTTAGCAGATTGTGCCGTGTTCCCAATACCTGTTAAGCAAATGTGGCCGGAGCAGTATCCAAGACAGTTTTATCTAGGGACGAACCGAAGATGAATATACCCAAACGAACACATGCGCTGTATTATGAATGTAATACAGTGCTTCCCAGCACAGGCACAGTTTTTTTCTGAGTCATACTTTGAACAATAGGGATGCTGTATCAGCTTGCAGTTTTGTTTAGATCTGCTCTTGTGTTTGATATCAGGAACATACTTGTGGTAGATGTATTTTTGTGCGTTTTTGGTATTTTTGAGCAGTCTCAACGCATTTCTGTAGGCAGCAGCATCCAATTAGATGACTCGTAAAAAATTTTTTTTTCACCTAGTATATAATCGCATCTCCATTTATGTAAATCTCGCTGTGCGTGAGAAGTGGTTCAACTGTCTTTTCTGCAAAAGTAGCTGCACCTTTTCTCCATTGACTCTTTAGATTTTGCATTTTTTGCTCTACACTCTTAGTTTTCTAATTTACTTAGTTTTGCTACCCACTTTATAAACTATTAGGAATTTCTTCAATTTAATTATGGCTTAAGTAAAAACACTCACATTAATCTAATACCGTTTGGTGATAAGTTGAGACAATGTCAAGCAGACCTCACGTTTGAAATACTATTCCCATATGTGAAAAATCAGATTGTGTCTCAGTAGGATGTATTTTAATGAGAATGTTTCTGAAAGATTTTTATGTGCCACCAGAACTGTCCTCTGTGGCTTGCTACTTCCCATAAAATATGTTATTCATTAAATTGTTTTAAAAGGAATTCATAAGAGTGGTAATCAAATTTCCAGAGGTTTTTTTTTTTTTTTTCTTCTTCTTCTTAGAAATATGAAAATTAAGGGGAAATTGAAGGCAAGACTTTGGAAAAATTACATTCTTCAACTTTTACTTTTAAAAGTAACTTGTGGTCTAAATAAAAGTATTTGTCATTTTCAGTCTTTTGCTCATTGTTTATCTGTCAGGGATCTTATTTTGGGAAATATCTTGGCAGATGTTAAACTTTATTTTTTGGCTGCTGTGCTGAAATTATTTTTCAAATACTTCTTAAAAACCAAGAGTAATGTTTACTAGGGGAAACAAGTAAGGGTGTATCTTGTGAGAGCCTAAGAAACATCCTTTGTTAGTACTGCTGCTTTGATGGAGGGAACGTGGTGCTGAGAATGCAGATGACTCCCCACTACTGTTGAGTCTAGTGCTCTGGAATGTTTTTCACTGGGGTGTTGGCAACTCCTAAATTTAATCTTCCTTAAAAATAAACAACCCAAGGTACCTTTTTTTTGTCTTTGGAATTTGAATCTTTTTGTATTGAATAGGAAATTGAGAAGTGCATTTGTTTTGTTTTAGTGGTAACTGGTTCTGTCTGTCTCCAGGTGTAGGACCCAACAAGATGTAAATACTTCACTACAATGTGGTGTCTAATTTAGGGAACATACTTTTCCAGTGCCTTCTTAACATATATGTTTTCAGTTATTTGAAAAAGGCCTTTAAATTTGTTTTCATATGTTGCAAAATTGTGCTGGTGGATCATTTTCACTTTAAATTGCTGTTTTAGAATTGTATGCCATTTCTCCTAGTTTTCAGTAATGGTAATACTGCTTGCTGTGGAATATTTTGTGTGATATAGTTTAGCGCTCTTGTTTAAGAAGAAACTTTTCAGGTGTTAAAAATATTATAAAATGATGGAAACCATCAATCAAGAGTTAACAGTTTAAGAGTTTACTTACAGTTTACTTAGTTCCCAACCAAGTTTTGCCTCTTTAGTTGTTGCTAAGCAGCTGCCTTCAGGAAGTATATATTAACCACCTGTGTGACATACTTATTGTAGCTCTCTTTAACTCATTTTATTAGAGAATATTATATAATGTGAGGTTATGTGACAGCGCCTAAAGATACCAAAATCAAGTAGGAGAGTTTTAGAAGGATGCAGTGTAAAATTTAAAATTGGCAGATGGGGGGTGCAGGGGAGATAGCTCTGTGGCACAAGTGCCTGCCTGTCAAGTAAGTTCAAGGTTGTGAGTTCGAACCCTGGTCCCGCGCAAAAAAAAAAAAAAAATTGGCAGATGGAGGGTAGGCACTGTGTCAGTTACTATGAAAGTAAAGGCGTTCATATGCTCTCTAATAGGAATTAAACTTTAGTTCTCATCAGAAAAATTTTAGAAAACTTTTTTTTTTTTGAGTTTTTCCTTTCCCATTTTTTTGGATAACAGCCTGAACTGGATAATTAAGCTGTGACAAATACTGTGAATATTTTTTATTATATGAGACAAATGTTGGTTACATGTCTATTTTCAGTACACTTTATACTAGGCACTGGAGAAAATAAGAACAAGGTAATATATATTCTCAAGGAGCAAAGCCATAAGATACAAAGAAATTTAAGGCATAATTACATGAAAAACCTTAAGTTGACAGTTTAAAAGCAAATGTAAAGTAGCTTGTAAGTTACTATTTATTAAAACTACCAGTGGTTTGCTGGGTGTGGTGGTGCATGTGTGTAATCCCAACACTTGGGAGGCTGAGGCAGGAGGATCAGTGTGAGTTCGAGACCAGCCTGGGCTACAAAAGTGAGTTCAAGGCCAGCCTGCACTGCATAACGAGACCCTGTCTCAAAAAGAGAAGACAACACCCCCCCGCCCCCAGGCAAGGAAAAAAAAATCCTGTGAGCTTATGGGTTCTGGATGGTGGTGCACACCTGTAATTCCAGCTTGTGGGGACTGAAGGTAGGATTGCCCTTTGGGTTACATAGTGAGTTCAGGGCTACCCTGTGCTACATAGCAAGACCTTGTCTCATGCTTCTCTTCAAAAACAACAGAAAATGAGCTTGAGTCTAAAGGGACAACTGGGAGCAGCAGTGAAGGCGGAGCATCTGGAATCACAGATTTCTGTGTGCATCCTCATGCATATGTACATATGTTATTCTTCAGGGTGCTGGGGTTCTTAACTCTTGAGCACACATTGATATCATGTGCAGATCTTTTTTTTTTTTTTTTAGAATTTTTAAATTTTATTTCTTTATTTTTTTCTGTTTTCAGAACCTTTGATTATTCACTCATTTGTATGGCCAGCTCAGCCTGCCCTGAGGGTAGGGCTGGCGCAGCATGTGGTGCTGGGATCGAACTGGGGTTCCTGAAGCTGCCCAAGCTTTCCCAAGCAGGCGCTTTAGACCACTGAGCCATCACGCCAGGCCCTCATGTGCAGATCTTAAATAAATGCTCCCTCACCCTGATTCCATGTCCTTTCTCCCAGACCTTATGATTTAATGGGTCTGAGTTGGATCCCAGACATTAATATTTTTATAAGCTTACCATGTAATTTTGAGTTGAACTGTTAGGCTATAGTCCAGGGATACAGAAATAAGTGCAGGCATTGCCCTCCAGGTACTCTAAGTAAAAAATGAAATATGATAAGTGCAGTGGAGAGTACAGGTCAGCCACTCCCTGAGCAGGGGTATCTGACTTAAAGAGAAGGGGTATAGTTGGATATTTTATAGACAATTGTACAACTCTTTTCAGGGTGCTTATGAACTTACAAGGTTTGCTGAATGAATTAATGGTGACAGCTACTATAGAATATATAGTATTTCAGTAGGTTGGGTTAACATTGAAATTTTGATTTAAGCTTTTAATTTTTTTGGTACCAAGAATCAAACTCAGGACCTTGTACAAGGTAGGCAGGTGCTTTGCCACTGGGCTATCTCCTCGACCCTGTGTTGAAGAATGAAAATTGACATAAAAGCATACACATATAAAAAAAATTACAAAAACATTTAAAACAATGCTCTCTACCTTTTGTAAGATTTTTGAATGGACACATAGTAGTCATACATACCCTTATGTGATCCTGAGTCATTTAAACTTTAGGCCTCCATTTTCTCCATTAGAAATGGGGATTTTAAAAAAGTAACTACCACAGAAGATTACAAAGTACATTAAGATAGCACATAAAGAACTGTTGTTGAGTGCCTGCCTGGCAAGTGCAAGGACCCGATATCATTCCCTGGCACTTCATGCCATGCTGGCGCTGAAACTGCGTGTGGTGGTGCATGCCTGAGGAAGCTGAGACAGGATCACTATGAGTCTTAACGTGTAGTAAGACCCTGTACCAAGTAGATAAATCAATAAATAAAAGTAACCTATTTTATATTTTTCTTTTATTACATTTTATTAAAAGGTTATTGTAGGGCCAGTGAGATAGCTCAGTGGTCTAAAGTGCCTGTTTAGGAGAGCTTAGGCCACCACAGGCACTGAGGTTTGATCCCTGCTACCTTGAGCTGCACCAGCCCCACCCCCAGGGCAGGCTGAGTTGGCCATATAATTAAAAAAGAAAAGGTTATTATAAATAATTTAAACATTTAAATGAAGGAAATAGTGAAAATGTGATGTTGAATAGAAATTAAAATCAGATTTTTTGGCTCAGATTAGTTTTTGACCTACTAATGTATTATTTGCTTGGCAAAAATTTTAACATCATGCCTCTGGCAAAATATAATATTTTTGACTAGAAGTTAAAAATGTGAACTTTCATTACTTAAATGATACATTGTTTTTCTGTCAGGATGGGCTTGCTGTTCCCTAACTTCCTTGATAACAAAAGGAAAGACTAAAAGGGCATTTAAAATACAGAAATACTTTTATGCAAATATAAATCACAGTTATCAGTATTTATTCACTATTATGTTGTACTTAGTAAACTTTATAAATTCAGGTAGATTAAGAAATGCATTTTGGTATTCCCATTATATTATGTTCCAGACTGTCTGCCTTAATATGTGATGAGTCAGGAGAGAAACTTACAGTGATTCAGAGTTAGAGAAAATTTGACTTGTGCAAGAGATGTGGTATAAATAGACTGCTTATTAAGAATTAAGCCCATAGCGCATGCCTGTAATCCCAGCACTTAGGAGGCTGAGGCAGGAGGATCAATGTGAGTTCGAGACCAGCCTGGGCTACAAAAGTGAACTCAAGGCCAGCCTAAGCTGCATAGTAAGACCCTATCTCTAAAAAAAAAAAAAAAAAAAAAAAAACTTTCTCAAATACTTAGCTTCATTGGTAAAATAAGATGAAATTTTAATGTTATTAAGATTTGTAATTAATCGAGGTGGGATTTTTTTTCTTTTTAAAAATGTATTTAGGACGGGGTCTACAGGATATTAATGCGTAGATTGAACTCATAGTGATCCTTCTATTTTCAGCCTCCCAAGCTTTGGGATTACAGGCGCACACCACCAAGCCCAGTCTCAATCACTGTCTCAGTGCAGCTGGCACTGGTGTGTCACACCAGGGATTGAACCCTGCTGTTGGGCTCTGCCTAAGCAGGTTCTTATTCCCCTGAGCCATCTGGCTGGCCGAGGTGGGGTATTTCTTATAACAAAAATAGATGACAGTGATAGTGTACTTATTGCTAGGTACAGTTGTATGCACTTTGCATGCAATAGTGTATTTAGTAATCATTACACTGAAGGAAATTGGGCTAAAAGGATACTTAAGTCCTAAATGTACAAAGAAATAGAGTTGCCTTCACAATCTGGTGCCTAATAACCATCCTGATTTTTGTTTTTGTTTTTGACTTATGATGTATGTGTGTTGTTTACTGTTTCATATTGAACCTAGGATTTCATGCCTTCTATGCAAGCATTCTAGTGCTAAGCTACACACCTTACCCTCTTCCAAATTTTTTTCCTCTTTCAAATTTTGAGACATAGTTTAATAACTATTTTTCTACACTTGAATGTATTACGAACTATATCTAGGTTATGAAATGTAATCTTGATAGTAAAATATAAAGTACAGATGCAGTCCACTAAACTTAAAATTAGATTTCTTAATAAAAAATGAAATGCTTCAGGGGAAAAATATAAGAGCAAGTCAATGCATACGAGGTGTCATTAAAATTATTACTAAAAATTCTAATCAACTAGTGGGCTGTGCATGTCCTTTATTGTTTGTCAGTTTTTAGCACTTTATGATATATGTACAACAGAAAGTAATTATGCTGTTAAGTAGTACTACTGTGTAATGTTTCAGTTAAATTATTATAGGATTAGGGTTTCAAATTTTCTACATGGTCTCACAATAATGCTTTTTTTTTTTTGTAACAGCTTACAGTTTGGAGTCAGGGATAGAGTTCAGTGGTAGAACATTTGCCTACCATGCTTGAGTTCTTGGATTCTACCTGAGTAACATAAAAAGCAACAAAAATACATGGCTTTTATTTTAGGGACTTTTAGTATATTTACAGAGCTGTGCCCAAAGGCTTTTATATTTTTTATCTTTAAATTTTTTTTTATTATTTTTTTTAATGTTCCTAGAACTTTTGGTGCCTGAGTTTTAGCAGTGGCTAAAAGCATGGGAAGCTATTAACAAAATAATTTAATATATGTCTTTTGCACATTTCATAGAAAGAAGAAATTACAGTAGAGTCTTTTTAAGTTTTAAACTTAAAAATTTGGGCATCTACACCATTAATTTGTATTGGAGTGTGATATAAGAAGTATTTTAGGGGCCTGGCGGTATGGCTCAGTGGTCTAAAGCACCTGCTTGGGAAAGCTTGGGCAGCTTCAGGGACCGCGGTTCGATCCCCGGCACCACATGCTGTGCCAGCCCTGCCCTTGGGGTGGGCTGAGCCGGCCATAAAAATGAGTGAATAAAGGTTCTGAAACAAGAAAAAAAAAAAAAAAAAAAAAAAAAGAAGTATTTTAAGTTATTTTGATTTAGTAAAATAACATTTTACAGTTGTTTACGTTTTCCCATTGTCTTTCATTGAGATCTTTAAGGCAGTATCATTCAGACATTTGGGTACACCAATTCACAGTTAAAAAGTAGAGCTTTAGATTGCTTAGGGGTTTAGTTATATTACTTTAAGCAGTGTCCTAAGTGATGTTGGAATGGAGTTAGAGAACCACATATGCCAGTGTCATCTGTGTTGTTTATTTCATTTATTTTTGCTGGACTGAACTCACAACCTTACACTTGCCAGTCAGGCACTTGTGCCATGGAGCTATCTCCCCTGTCCCTTCATTTCATTTTAAGTAGTTATTTTTGTGTCGCTGGGGATTGAACCTGTGGCCTGTGCACTGAACTACACCACTACTCCTTGACAAAAGTTGTATTTAGAGAGAATCTCCCAGGGTTGCCCAGGTTGGACTACAACCTTGCAGTCTCCCTGCCTTAGTATCCCCCTTTGCCTGTTCAGCTCTGTGTTGCTTATCTTCAATGTGCATTCATAGGATCCTCATTGGTGGAAGGAGTTAACCTGAGAAAGTATTTGAACATATTTTGGAGTGATTCTTGTGTACGCTCAGGTTTGGAAGGAACTGACCTAAATGCCCTGTACTGGCTTACTGATCATTAAGTGAAATTAAGCTGGGTGTGGTGGCTTGTGTCTGTAATCCTGACATTCTGGGATAGGTGGATCACCAGATGAAGTCCTGCCTGAGGAATTTAACAAGGCCCTGACTCCAAAAAAAGGGGTGGGATATAGTTCACTGTGACAGTCCTGGGTCCAGCCCATATTAAAGCCCCTCTGCCACAGTACTGATCAGCAGCATTAAACTGTGATTGAAATATGTTTATGAAAATGTTATAGAAGTGCTTAAAAGATAAATTATACTTATTATATAGGTTAAATTAAAACTACTGTCATTGCTTAATAGAAAGTTGGTGAGAATGGTAAATGTTCTCATTTTTCCTTCTACTTCAAGGCTTCATAGATTTATTTATTTATTTATTTATTTATTTATTTATTTATTTATTTATTTATTTATTTATTGTCTTTTTGAGACAGGGTCTCGCTATGCAGTTGAGGCTGGCCTTGAGCTCACTTTTGTAGCCCAGGCTGGTCTCGAACTCAAACCAATCCTCCTGCCTCAGCCTCCCGAGTGCTGGGATTACTGCTGGGATTACGGGTGTGAGCCTCCACACCCGGCTTTCATAGATATTTTAAAAGAGAAAACTTTAGCTACTTGGAAATTTAGAGCATTTTAAACATTTGTAATACCATATATTTAATGCAAAATATTCTGTCCGCCTGTTTTCTTGTCCAGAATTTATTAGAAGGCTGCAGGAAAGAAACCTGTTTTCCCTCCCTCCCTCTCCCCTCCCTCTCCCCTCCCTTTCTCTCTCCCTCTCCCCCTCCCTGTGTGTGTGTGTGTGTGTGTGTGTGTGTGTGTGTGTATCTCTGTGTCTCTGTCTCTCACCCTCTCTGTATGCATCTACTTAGAAATCTCTGTTTAACATGTAGTTAGAATTTAACTTCTATTGTACTTTATTTTTAAATATTTTTAAGGGAAAGTACATACTTAGTAATTTACAATTCAAACTCTTAAAAATAGTTTTTTTTTTTTTTTTTTTTTTACTGTATTAACAAACTGTTGTCAAGTGCAAGAATTATTTTCTCACCAGGGCTTTTTGTGCATGCCTGTGATCCCCTTTCTTGGGAGACTGAGGCAGGGGGATCATTTGGAGGTTGAAACCTACTTGGGCTACAAAGTGAATTCAGGGCCAGGCTGAACTACAAAGAGAGACGTCTCAAAACAAAACAGAACAAAAGTTCAAAAGTTTTTTTTTTTTTTTTTTTTTTTTTGTTCTGTTGTTGGCCCTCTTGATTAGCAGTTAGTTCTTAGCATGTTGGTGCTGAGTCAATTTTCACTTTTTAAGTTGTAGGTAACTGTTTCATACCTGTGATAGCTGCTGCTACCAGCCATCTGTTACTTTCTTCTTAACCTGAAGCTGTGCTGGGAGCCAGTAAGAATGAACTTATAGGACTATATAGTTCTTTTTTTTTTTTTAATATATTTTTAAAGCCAGGATTATTTTTGTGTTTTTATTTTTGTCTTTTTTTTTTTTTTTTTTTTTTAATATATTATGGCCTGCTCAGCCTGCCCTGGGGGTGGGGCTGGCACAGTATATGTGGTGCCAGGGATTGAACTGCTGTCCCTGTGGTTGCCTAAGCTTGCCTAAGCAGGCTCTTTGGACTGCTGAGCCATCTCACGAGCCTATGGTGAGATGTAGTTTTTTAACTACATAGTAGTTTTTTAAGCTACTATGTAGTTTTTTTAAAAAACTAGTAAAAAGAGTATCCAAAGTAGCATTAGCTTTGAAATGTAAATGTTAGCACATGAACTGGCCAGTAGTAAATGTTTACTTTGTGATTTTTTTTTTTGTTTTTTTTTTTTAGAACTTTCATTCAAGAATTTTTGGGGCTGGGGAGATAGCTCCAAGGCACAAGCGCCTGCTGGGCAAGTGCAAAGTTGTGAGTTTGAACCCCGGTCCTGCAAAAAAAAAAAAAAAAAAAAAAGAATTTTTGTGGCTTACAATGTATTGTTGTTTGTTTTTTTGAGACAGGGTCTTGCTATGCAGTTCAGGTTGGCCTTGAGCTCAGTTTTGTAGCCCAGGCTGGTCTCAGACTCATATCGATCCTCCTGCCTCAGCCTCCCAAGTGCTGGAATTATAGGCATTCGCCAGCATGGCCTGACTATAATGTGGTTTTTGGTAATAGTCTTGTGTTGAGTTTAAAGAAATAGGGTAGTTGTATTTTGAGAGTTATTTTGTTAGGGTTACTGAAATGATCAGTTGGAGTTTTTGTTGCAGATTATAGTAGTATGGTAGCTGAAAACTTGTTTTTAGGCTCCTTATAATTGTAGAAGAATTGTATCAGCAAAAATAAAATACAGTTTGAAAAGTAGAGTAGCTTGTAGATATGTTTCATACTGAAATTACTGTATAATTTGACTAAGCAGCTTATTTATGAGCATATAAACAAACTGTAATGCTGATGCCTTTAAATTTTGTGCATTATAAAGCATGAATTGATTTTTCCATCGCTCTTAGCACATGGTATTTTGGTTCTTGTTCTTGTTGGTGTTGTGAAACAGGCCCTCAAAGGTAGACCTTGAACTGACTACATAGTTCAGGTTGACTTCAGGCTCACAGCAGTCCCGTCTCAGCCTCCCAGCAGGGTTATGCCACAATGTCCAGTTTGTTTCAGAATATTTTTATTTTTTATTTTATTTTTTTAAATAATTTTTTGTTTTTTATTTTATTTATTTTTTCTTGTTTCAGAACTTTTGTTTGTTTATTTTTATGGCCGGCTCAGCCTGCCCTGCGGGCAGGGCTGGCGCAGCATGTGGTGCCAGGGATCGAAGCACGGTCCCTGCAGCCACCTAAGCTTTCCTAAGTGGCGCTTTAGACCACTGAGCCATCCTGCTGGGCCCCATGTTTCAGAATATTTTTAGTAATATTTAAAAAGACTATAAACCTTAAGTTACAAAGAACAGAATAAACATGCAAAAGATACTAATTGAAGCTGAGGAGTATGAATAAAAAGTAAGATTATATTAGCTGAAATAGTCACATAAGTTACTTTTAGGTTTCAAAATCTTAACAGGACTGTCTATACTGTATAATGCAAGAAATGTGAGATTTATTTATTTTTTTTTATTTATTTTTTTTTTTGGTGGGACTGAGGTTCAAACTCACGACCTTGCACTTGCCAGGCAGGCACTTGTGCCACGGAGCTATCTCCCCAGCCCCAAGAAATGTGAGATTTAAATAATCTTAAAAGTAGTATGCTCAGTATAGTTTTTTATGGAAAGACCAAGAAAAAAGTCCATCATAGTTATTTAATGTTTTCTAATCTTGTTTCTGTGTAGCTGTATAAGAAATAATAGTATAAGCTGGGTGTGGTGGCACATGCCTATAATCTCAGCACTTGGGAGGCTGAGGCAGGAGGATTGGTGCGAGTTCAAGACCAGCCTGGGCTACAAAAGTGAGTTCAAGGCCAGCCCGAACTGCACAGCGAGACTGTCTCAAAAAGACATAAATAAATAAATAAATAAATAAACAAATAAATAAATAGATAAAAATTTAAAAAAAGAAATAATAGTGTAAATATGAATTTTTGTATATATTTAGTAGTACACGTGAAAACTTTTATGGCGTTGTTACTAAAATGCTACACCTTTTAGGAAAAGACTCTACTGCTTCTTTGCTGTGTTACCTAACTTATATATCAGAAGAATAGTAAGTTGCTTAAAATACCCAGTCTTGAGGAAAGTGTCTGGGTTATTCCAGTCACGTGCTGGACCTTTCTCTCTCTCTCTCTCTCTTTCTATTTTTGTCTTTTGAGACAGGGTCTCGCTATACCGTTCAGGCTGGCCTTGAACTCACTTTTGTAGCCTAGGCTGGTCTCGAACTCACTCTGATCCTCTTGCCTCAGCCTCCCAAGTGCTGAGATTACAGGCATGTGCCACCGTGCCCCACAACACTACTTATTTATTTATTTATTTATTTATTTATTTTTTAATATTATGGCCAGCTCAGCCTGCCCTGGGGGGTGGGGCTGATGCAGCATGTAGTGTGGGGGATCCAACAGTGATCCCTGTGGTTGCCTAAGCTGGTTGCCTAAGCTTTCCTAAGCAGGCGCTTTAGGCTGCTGAGCCATCTCATTGGCTCTGGACCTTTCTCTAATGGTGTATAGAGGTTTTTTATTTTTCCCTTCTGTAAACTTTGATCATTGGCAAATGGGTAGCCTAAACTGAAGTAACTACACATGTGTGTATGCTCTAAATCAGTGTAAATTTCTGAAATTTATTTTATTTATTTATTTATTTTTTGTCTTTTTGAGATAGGGTCTTGCTATGCAGTTCAGGCTGGCCTTGAGCTCACTTTGGTAGCCCAGGCTGGTCTCGAACTCGCACCAATCCTTCTGCCTCAGCCTTCCAAGTGCAGGGATTACAGGCATGTGCCACCACGCCTGGCATGAAATTTATTTTAAGAAAAATTAAATTTATTTTTTCACGTTTACTTTAATGTGAAAGTGAAGTTACAGGCTTGCCACTTAAAGAATTTGACAGTGGTGTGTAAGAAAAAAGAGAAGCCAAATCAAACCCAGCAAGAATGTTGTTAAGGACTACATAAATACTATAATAAATATATTTTACTTTGAAAAAGAGCTGAAGGAAAAAAGAAAAAGAGCTGAAGTATTTTATATAAAAGTTGATGTTGAAGGGTTGCAGCCTATGAGTTATTGTAGGTGCATAATAATAGGTACAGTGAATGGAAATTTCTGACACTTGTTTGAGAGAGGTGTGTTTGTGTGTGTGTGTGTGTGTTTATTTCTATGTGTCCTGGTTTGAAATTTCTATGCCTACCTAATGTTTCTTGGGTTTGTATAAAGGAAATACAAACTTACTGTTACAGCGGTATCTTGTTCTCTACTGCGTTAGGTGAATGGGAACAAATCCTTTTTTTTTCTTTTGTCTTTTTGAGACAGGGTGTTGTTATGCAGTTCAGGCTGGCCTTGATCTCACTTTTGTAGCCTAGGTTGATCTTGAACTCACACCTATCCTCCTGCCTCAGCCTCCCGAGTGCTGGGATTCCAGGTGTGCACCACCATACCTGGTAACAAATCTATTTTTTAGATCAAATGTTGTGACATATTTTGTGTGTGCATAGGTGCATGTGTGTAGGTGTGTCTGTCTTTAAATCTGTATGTATCTTTATGTCATAAAACAAGATAGTGTAAGGTAGTCTAAGTAAGAGAAAGAAAGGAGTAGGGGAAAGAAAATTGCAACCATAAAACAATAGTACACTCTACCCATTGCTGGGGCAACAGTGGAAAGGAAGGGATCGATGGGAGAGGCATTTCATTGCTGTGAAAAATGTATGGCCGGGTGTTTGAGCTGGAGAAGTCTTTAAGGACAGTTTAGTTCGTTATAAAAAAAATTACATGGTATTGGCAGACTGCTTTTACTAAAATTTCATTTCAACCTCTCTCTACTTACATTTCGTTGAGTCTAATGTATTTTCCCCACCAGGGCTAATACATACATCTGTCCTTTATTTATTTATTTATTTACTTAAATTAAAAAAAAATTTTTTTTGTCTTTTTGAGAAAGGGTCTCGCTATGCAGTTTAGGCTGGCCTTGAGCTCACTTTTGTAGCCCAGGCTGGTCTCGAACTTGCACTGATCCTCCTGCCTCAGCCTCCTGAGTGCTGGGATTGCAGGCGTGTGCCACCACGCCTGGCTTACATCTGTCTTTTTTTTTTTTTTTTTTTGTCTTTTTGAGACAGGGTCTCGCTATGCAGCTCAGGCTGGTCCTGAGCTCACTTTTGTAGCCCAGGCTGGTCTCGAACTCTCACCGATCCTCCTGCCTCAGCCTCCCGAGTGCTGGGATTACAGGCGTGCGCCACCACGCCCGGCTACATCTGTCCTTTAAAGGGATCTTGCTTATTTTATTCTGTTTCTCAACTTCAGTCATCATCCCACTAATTTGCTTCATTTTCAGCATACTTTTTGTTTTTAATTACTCGTCTTTGAAAGGAGATGTGATCACCTACTGAAATATTGCTCATTTCTACCTTATTAAAATTAATCTCTCTAAGGTTGCCTCTGACCTAATTGCCAGTTGTGACAGCTTCTTTTCTCTTTTCATCATCTTTGACTTCTCTATAGCATTTGCACGTTTCCCATGTGTGTTGCAGCATTTTTGTTAATTTATTTTAATTGGTTTATTCAAAAACATATGAGTGTCTGCTGTGTCTTCCATCCTTAATGCTATGAAGATGCTCATTTTATTTCTTAAACTCTTGGAGAATTCCCAGTCTTCTCTCAGGAAAAAAGATAAAAAGCACACTTACAGGATAAAAATGATGTTGGAGAAAGGAACAAAACATTTGGTTAGTACAGAAAAGGAGCTATTAATTATGTAAGGCAGGCGAGGAGGACTTTACATAAAGTGAGGCAAAATTGTGGTCTGAGTCTTAATTGCTGTAAAAGATTTTCCAAGTGGAGATGGGGACACAAATGTAGTAGGAAGAGCAAAAGGAGTGTGCAGTAGTATAGACATCAGAAGTAATAGCTTTGTATTGCCTCTATGCATCTCTGCTCCCATGTGTTGTTATCTCTGATCTTCACTAACTCACAAGACAGGACTTTTTTTTTTCCCATATCATTTTACAAGGTGAGGAAGTTGAGCCTCAAAGAAGTTGTGACCTGCCTCAAGGACATACTGGCAGAACTTGGCTCTGACTCCAGGTGTGCTGGGATGGCAGTGCCCACACATTGATCTTCATTTCGGAAGTAGGATATATGTTCTGATATAGGAAATTATTGCTGTCAAAGAATTAATGGTGGGGAGTAAGTGACAAACACTTAGAAATAACATGGAGCAGTTGTCATGGTCTGAGTGCTATGCCAAGGAGTTCAGACTTTATTCTGCTGTTCCTTTGTTAGTGTTGTGGACTAGTACTTCCTTCCTTTATTTATACAGTAACTTTCGTAGTTCCTGGAAATGAAATCTCTTAATATGGTATAATTAAGATGATTTTTCTTGCTCTGGGACAAATATCTATTCAAGAGTAACAAGCAGCACAGAACATTATAAAAATAATAGACATATAACACAGTAAATAAATCTGAACTTGCGCATGGGTTAGCAAGAAACTAGAGGGTAGGACTAAACAAAGTTGATTCAAGTACTTGACTGGAAAAATAATTCTGTAATAAGTAAATTTGAGAATGAATTTGGAAGTGGTATGGAGGGAGTGGAGATGAGGGGTTTCATTAAGTTGCCTGAGTCTGATCTGAGTACCTGAACCAACCATGGAGAAATGTGTGGCTTAGTATTGTCTTTTGAGTTTGGACTTGGTTATTTAGTTAATATAAAAGTATTCCGTTCTTAGGGTATTCTCATTCTTAAAATACAAGTGTGTAAGGATAAGTACTGCCTTTGAATCTTTCCATGTATTAACCTTTTGCAGATATTCCTTTTTTCTCCCTCTTTGAAGAAATTAAGTGCTTCCTGTAAACTGTGTTTTAGGCATAGTGTTTATTTTTTAACGATAAAAGTAATGCTTTATTGTAGAAAATTTTTTATTTTATGTTTTTGTATTTTAGGGAAGGGTCTACGGGATGTTCAGGGTGTCATTATTAGATCGGACTCATAGTGATCTGCCTGTTTATAGCCTCCCAAGAGCAGGGACTACAGGTGCATGCCACCATGCCTGGTCTGAAAACTTTTATTTATTTATTTATTTATTTATTTTTTGTCTTTTGAGATAAGGTCTTGCTATGCAATTGAGGCTGGCCTTGCTCACTTTTGTATCCCAGGCTAGTCTGGAACTTGCACCAATCTTCCTGCCTCAGCCTCCCGAGTGCTGGGATTACAGGCTTGCGCCACCATGCCCGGCTTGAAAATTTTAAATAAAACACCCAAACAAGAATTATACAAGATCAACTGTGGGTTTTCATTTTATAATTTGACTCATATTCTTTCATTTTTATTTGTATGTGTTTTGGGATTATATTCTGTGTAAACTTTTATAACTTTCCTTTGAACTTGACGTATCATTTTAAACTTATTTTGAAGGCAGGGTGTTACTACTGTTTTTTGATTCATAAACGTGATTTTCATTTTCCAGCGACAACTGTTACATTATAACTTGGGAATGTAATTCTTGCAATTATTTTTAGGTGCACACATAAATATTAGCTTAGAAATTTAATCATTCTGAAGGCACTGTTATGATTTTTTTTACTAATATGTTATGAACATCTCTACATATCAGTAAATATGTAGCTGTTATTTTAATGATTACAGAATAAACTATAATGTGGATTATAGTAGTTATCATAGTTTACTGCCTTGCTGGTATATGTTATATGTTAGACTGGACAATAGCTATGCCTTTTGAACATTTGAGTTGTTGCACCTTTGTGTGTGTGTGTGCGTGTGCGTGTGCGTGTGTGTGTGTGTGTGTGTGTGTGTGTTTGGTACGGGGTCTATAAGGACTACAGGGTCCCACTATGTAGATTGGACTTGGAGTGATCCTCCTGTTTTCAGCTTCCCAAGCACTGGGATTACAGGGGTGCACCACCATGCCCAGTCCCAATCACCACAGCACTCTGGGATCGAATCCTGGACACTGTGCCCTGCCTAAGTGGGTGCTTTAGTCTGGTGATCTAGCCAGCCCTTTGCCATACCAGTGCTGCCAACATTTGGACAAACACAAATTCCATGATTTTTGCTCTGGAGTAATTTATAACCTAATTTACAAAAGTGAAATTATATAAGACAGTTCTATGTTAAAGGTTGTATGTAATAAAATAGGAAATACCAAGCCATACTGTTAATACAGAAATGTGGGTGATCCCTAGTAGAATGAACAGTCCATGCAGTTTTGTAGATGGAGTGTGAGGTTTGTGATTGATCCTGAAGTATTGATGAGAAATAGATAAATGAAGAAAAGAATCGTATTTGTTTTGTTTTGTTTTTTGTTCTTCCGACTTCACAGGAGGCTCAGTGTCACCTTTTAGAACTACCATGAGAAAAAATAACAGTCTTTTTTTTTTTGTCTTTTTGAGACAGGGTCTCGCTATGCAGTTCAGGCCGGCCTTGAGCTCACTTTTGTAGCCCAGGCTGGTCTCGAACTCACACCAATCCTCCTGCCTCAGCCTCCCGAGTGCTGGGATTACAGGTGTGCGCCACCACGCCCGGCTAAAATAACAGTCTTTGTTAAGCTTGTTTTCATATTTTTAATTAGAGTAAAAGCTGCACATGAAAAAAAATGAGTCAAAGGCTTTATCTTAAAAAGCAGTGGGTGATTTATACAACCTAAGAAAACTGAAAGTACACTTTATCATTGTTAGCTCATGTGAACACAATCTACAATTATATGATTGTGAAAGATGTGAATTTGGGTAGGGTATAAATATGTGAAAGTTAAAACATTGTTAGAAAGGTATGTTTGTATGTATTTCAAAGCAGATGGTAGGCCTAGTTAAAGCCCCATCGGGAGATAAACCAGGGAAGTAGGCTAGAAAATAGGGGCTGTAGAAAGGTAGTAGTGTTCAGGGTTGTGAGGATGACTTTTAGGAAACAAGGATTTCTGAATTTTTGAAAAGAGCTAGTCATTTGAATAGGGAAATGGCTGAAGAAAAATTGTTGTAGTTAGAGGGAACAGCAATTGCAAATGCCTTGAGGCAGGAAGCTTCATGGAAGGATTCATTTTTTCTTTTTCCTTGGCTTCATTTCTAGATGGCAGGGTATTTGGATTCAGAGATGGTACTTCTATCTTAAAACAGGATTATATTTAAATACTTTGATTAAAACCTTTTTATTTTAGATCTGTGCACATGCTTATCCTTAGATGTATATGTCTGTTTTCTGATTGATGGGATTCAGTATGTGATCCCCACAATCAATTTAAAGGAGGAGAGATTTAACTAATTTAGCTCTTGGTGTCAGGGGATTCAGTACATGGTCATCAAGTTCTAATGTAGGAATATTGTTGTCTTAGTTATGTTCATCCTCAGTGAGACACAAACCTGACACCCACAACTTGAAAGAGGAGAGGTTTATTTTGGCTCACAGCTTCTGGAGATTTTGGTCTATAATTGACTGGCTCTAAGGCAGAATGGCATGGAGGAAGGGCATAGCAGAGGAAAAGGAACTTAAGTTGTAACACCTGGGAAGCAGAAAGGGTGGAATCAAGCAGGGACATAAGGCCTTTGAGCTCATGTCCCCAGTTACTATGTTTGTTCCTTATACCAAATCAACTAATAATCCTGTCACTGTCCCAAAGCCTCATCTGTGAGCACACAAAACTCTTGGGAATGTACAGATATAAACCATAAGAAATATGGTGGAAGGGCATGGTGGAGCAAAGCTACTTACTTTTTACTTTTTATTTTTTATTTTACACACACACACACACACACATATATATATATATATATATAATGTAGATACATATATAATATACAATATATATATATATATATATATATATATATATATATATGTACTGGGGTTGAACTCAGGACTCTGCACTTCCCAGGCAAGCACTTATTCTACTCAGCTATCTCCCTGGTCCCAAAGCTACTTACTTTAGTGTGGCCAGAAAGTAATGCAGGCCTCCAGAGACACAGAGGAAGGGGAAAGGAACTAAAAATAGACCCCCAAGGCCATGTCTTCATGACCCATTTAGACTCGCTTAGAAGGGCACTCTGCAGATCCTGAAGAGGGATTTCAAAGTGAGTCAGTCAAATTGATACTCCACCAAAACTGCCACCCACATCTCATTCCTTTTTGACTTCATCCCAAACTTCTTTAAACCATATTTATTCTCCAAATAACACAAAATAAGACAATTCCAAGTTCATAACTCCATCTGTCTCAGCTACTCTTTTTTCATTGCTGGCACAAAATACCCAACACCCAAAATAAAGGAAGGAAAGGTTTATTTATAAGCTCACAATTAGTAGAGGTTTTAGTCCATACTCAGCTGGCTCCAAGGCAGAGTGGCACATGACACAAAACAGCCCTTCATGGCAGCTGCAAAGAGCCAAGGAAAGAGCAGCAGCTCAGGCAGCTAGCTGGCCTGTCTCCCCTCCTCACATTGTAATGCGCATTACCTGCCCTAGGGCAAGTGCAGCACCCACAACCACAGTAATCAATCATAAACTCCAGAAGCCTCCCCATGACTGCACGAGGCTTTGGGAGGACACCTTTATACAAACCATAACACCATCTAACATAATAACAACGATCCACCCAACGTAACACAGCTGTTCTTTCCCAAAGTCTATAAACAGTTGCAGCATTTTTTAAAAGTCCAAGTTCAAGTCACTTCTGAGACTAGTTGTGAACTTCTGTACAAATAAAAAAAGTTACATAATCCTAAGATAAATTGGCTCAGGGCAAATATTTCTATTCCAAAAGGACAGAACAATGGGATAAGCACAGGATTGGACACAAAGCAAGAGTGACACTCAGGCTTTAAGTCCTGTGTCCTTGGGCTTGTGTGAGTTTGAGAAGGCTTGGACATTGCCACTCACATGGCCTTGCTGGTGTGGACCATATGACCAGTCTTTTTATCTGGCTTTACTCATGGTCTGCAGCTTACCTAGGCAGACATTCCATATTCCTGGCATCTTCAACTTGGGATTTCCACTGCAGCTTTAGTTTCATCCCCATAGCTTTACTCACTGCCCTCTTAGGGCTTCCTGGCTTGACCTTCTAAGATCGTCCTTGGAAATTTGGGTGGAAGCCTCTCTCACACCACACCTCTTGCATTCAATGTGGTGGTAAAACCAGCATCATACAGACAGTGCCAGGATCTGCTGTCAGTGGAAGCAGTAGACAGGCTCCCTTGGCCATGAATGCAGTGGCCTTTGAGTGACTACATAACTGATCATAGCAAAACCAGTCTTTGGAAACCAGTTCCTTTGGAACCTTTGTTGAGAAAATGTTTCTGCTCAAATGGAAAAGCTCACAGTTTTCCACTATAAAGGCTCAAGGGAACCCTAGATGGATTAGGCTGATTCTGAATATGCTCTCAAGGCATCTTTTTGTTCCTATACAAAGTACTTGATTTCTTTTTAATTGTGCGAATCACTTTAGCAGCCATATCTCCTCTTTGGCAACATGTGATTCCTTTTGTACTGTCTTTTTTTTTCCTCCATATTTTTGTCCCCATTCTCCCTATAAATCTGGCTGAAAACAGCTAGTAATATCTGTACACACAGAGTGAATGTTGGATTGTTTTGAGATTTTGTCCATTGGATCACATATTCCAGTGCCCTTAATTTTAGGCTCCTGCAAATTCTCAGTACATGGGCATGATACAAACAAATTTTCTGCAGAGTGTAATGTGCATGACCTCTAGTTCAACTGACGGATTGAACTCTGGACCTTGAAGTCCCTACACCTGGCTGAGGCTGGACCAGAATTACCTATGATGCTCTGCCTAGGGCATTCTAAGGCTTCTCCAGGCTGTATCTCTTGCAAATTCTTTTCACAAACCAGTTCCAAAGCTTCCAAGCCAGGCATAGTAACCCCTCTGGGATGTATTTTCTGTGCCTTTAGTTTTCCTGTTACTGAGAATCAGTGTATGTAATACACATACACACATTTTAACTTTTTTCAGCCTCCCCAGCGCTGGAATTAGAGGCATGTGCCACCATGCCCAGACTTAGTTGCCAGCTCAGCGAGCCTTAGGGGTAGGGCTGGCACAACATGTGCAGGGATTGAACCCTGGTCTCCTGCGCTTGCCAAAGTGGTGCTTAGTCAGCTACGCTATTTTGCTGGCCCACATACACACATTTTAAAAGGCAGATACATTTAATTTAGCTGTTTCAGTGGATTTGATGCATATTAAATGGGGTGCAAGGCAGAAAGGTCGCAGGAAGAAAACTGCTTATTTCATGGTGATCGGGAAGCAAGCAGTGCAGAGGATTTGGACCAGAGAAAAGATGAAGGCAAACTTACAATAAAAATTAAATTAAAAATTGTGGACTATAGTGTTAGTACTTCATACTTGAAAATAGTTGCCAAATAATTTGTGTAGGCCTGAGAAAGATTCAGTTGCAGAATTGCTATTCCTTTTCTGTGTACAAATTACATCCTTTGCAACATCTGTTGTCTTAGGATACCACATTTGTTTTGATGAATAGAAGTTTTCAGAGTGAAATTGAGATATTTTAAACAGTTTGAAATGGAGAATGTGCTGTTCACCCCTTTGCCCCCCAACTGGGGATCTAACTCAGGACCTTGCACTTGCCAGGCAGGGACTTGTGCCGCTGAGCTATCTGCCCGGGCCTAGAATCTGCTGTTCTCTTATCTCTTATTTGACGTCTTTGTAGCCTTCTGTGCTAGTTTTTTGAGAAGTTGCTGGAAGAACAAAAACAAACTAATCAGAAATGCTTCACAAAACAGACATCACCTCATCAGGCAACCTAGTAGGAAGAGAAACTGGCTTTTATACCTTTAGGATTATAAGTAAATGATTCATTAAATATTTTTCTAGCTTGATACATTAAGAAAAGCCAAGCTTTGATTGTAGAAAAAAAAAATCAAGGAAAGGAAAGCAACATAATATAGTGAAACCTGTGTATGATTATATTACCAGGTTCAGTATCCATTTTTGGCCAGTTTTACTTAATCCATTTCCCCTAGTCTCCGTTATTTTGAGGTTTAGATTTCCACAATGCTTTGTTTTTTAGTATTTTGTTCAAACAAGGCCTTTCATTGAAAATAGTTTTGTCTATTTACTTTGTTTTATATTTTTTACATTCTCTCTACCTCCCCAGTTCATTCGCTGAATAAAGCCACTCATTTGTCATATAGTTTTCCATCATTGGGGCTTTGCTAATTGCATACCTGTGATGGTGTTTGATATAGTCCTCTGAATCCTTTATTTCCTCTAAATTGGTAGATTTAGATTTAAACTAGACATTTTATTAGATTCATGACTTTAAAAGCACGACTACTTTACAGGTAAAATATTTTACACTTGAATTGCAAAGAATATAAAAGTTGGCTGTGATGTTGAAAATCAGTGACAAATGATCTATAGCCACTGTTTTTTTTTTTTTTGTCTTTTTGAGACAGGGT
This sequence comes from Myocastor coypus, assembly GCA_004027025.1. Lineage (NCBI taxonomy): Eukaryota > Metazoa > Chordata > Mammalia > Rodentia > Myocastoridae > Myocastor > Myocastor coypus. Next base: position 40,225 of record PVJA010011847.1, read on the forward strand.
CTCGCTATGCAGTTGAGGCTGGCCTTGAGCTCACTTTTGTAGCCCAGGCTGGTCTCGAACTCACACTGATCCTCCTGCCCCAGCCTCCCAAGTGCTGGGATTCCAGGCATGCGCCACCACACCCGTCTATAGCCACTGTTACCAAACCTTTTATTCTTAAGATCCCTTTATACTTTTACATTATTGAGTGCCCTGAGGTTTTATGTTTAAATATCTTTCAGTGTAGTAATGTAATGTAAAAATACTTGTTTCTTTCTTTCTTTTGTTTTGTCCTTTTGAGACAGGGTCTCACTATGCAGTTGAGGCTGGCCTTGAGCTCACTTTTGTAGCTCAGGTTGGTCTCGAACTCACACCAATCCTCCTGCCTCAGTCTCCGGAGTGCTGGGATTATAGGCATGCGCCACCACGCCCGGCTAATACTTGTTTCTTTAAAATAATATTCTATTGAGAATGAGAGCATGTTTAAAAGCCAGGTAACGTTTTAGTATCATGGTTAAGACTTTAAATTGTGGATCATGGGAAAGGGCCTTAGATGCCTGCACAGGGAGGCCGCTTAGAGTACTTTGGGAGCTGCTATGTTAGGATGATTTTTATTAGTGGCTCCAATTTTATTTTTCACTTGAAATTTAGAAATTTCTTTTTATTAGCAATTTAGTTATTCTGACATACTATTTGTACAAATAAGAAAGTTTCTATCCTTTATGAAATAGAAACTTTATTAGTTTACCTTTCCCATGTGAGAAAGAGATCATGATTAAGCCCTATTTCTGCTAATTGCAGCCACTTCTCAGAGTCTTACAAGTGACAGGAAGGCCACTGTTATACATTAGAGTTGCCTTCTTAAGTTACTGAGATGAAGTTTGTCTTTTATACATTGCTTATTTTAGCAACTTATAAAACTATTTCACTGGCCTGACTACTGTATTTTAAGGAGATTTGCAAATATTTTCTCAGATTCTTTAAGATGCCTTTGCCCTCTGTAGGTTGGATTGCTTTGTTCAGAGGCTTTTTAGCTCAATATTATTTAACTTGTTTATTTTTATTTTTGTTTCTTATTCATTTTTTGTCCAGAGAATCTTTTGTTTCTCTGTTAAGTTTGTTTTATTTTTCTTGACTTACATTTTAAAGTCCTAAATCGTGGACTATACATTTGATCAAGTGTTAATATATAGAATACTGTTATGGTTTGTGTCTAGCTGTCCTCCTAAAGTCTCATGCAGTGTATGAGGTAGGGACTTCTGGAGTTTGAGATTAACTCATGTTCCACTGGGATTATGGGTAACCCAAGGATTAGTTTATGGGTCTGAGTACTGCTGGGATTATGTGTGGTCTGAGGCAGAGAGCCTAAGTGTAATAAAACACACAGAGACAGAGTTCTCTGTTACTCTCTGTTACTTCTCTTGGTTGCGATTGTTCCTGTTCTATTGCATGAACTGATGCTGTCTGCCCTGTCACTCAGCCTTGGAGCCAGCCGAGTATGCCTCCAGTAACTGTGAGCTAAATAAACCTTTCCTTCCTTCATTTTGGGAGTAGCGTATTTGCCCCAGCAATGAGAGAAGAGTAACTGAGACAAATACCAAGTAGCTCAATAACAAAAACAGAAATAATCTGATTTTAAAATGGGCTAGACTTTAACAGACATTTCTCAAAAGATATACAAATGGACAACGGTGGAGAAAATGCTCATCAAGGAAATGCAAATCAAAACTACAATGAGGTTCCATGCCTCACTCAATAATATAATTACTATCATGGGGTGTGGTGATATATACCTATAATCCCAGCACCTGGGAGGGTGAGGCAGGCAGGATTGCTGTAAATTCAAAGCCAGTGCAAGGCCAGCCTGAATAATAGAGCTAGGCTGTTTCAAAAATAACCGCAAAAAGAGAAACAATGATAATTAATACCAAAAAATGAAAGATAAATACTGACAAGTATGTGTGGGGAAAAGAAACCCTTACATAAACTTTTTTTTTGGTCTTTTTGAGACAGGATCTCTGTGCAGTTCAGGTTGACCTTGAGCTCACTTCTGTAGCCCAGGCTGGTCTTGAACTCCCACTGATCCTCCTTCCTCAGCCTCCCAAGTGCTGGGATTACAGCTGTGTGCCACCACGCCTGGCTCAGATGAGATCTTTTTTGAATTTTTTTTCTCTTTTGAGATTCTTATCTTGAAAATGTCCTGGCCCCTTTTTCCTCTCTTCCCTATGGTTTTAAGTGTTGATTTACACATTTCAGTTAATAAGCCAATAACTTTTTTTGAGGATGGGGTCTTGCTATATTGCCAGGGATGAACTCAAACTGTTGATCTTCCTGTTTCAGCCTTCCAAGTAGCTGAAATTACATGTGTGGTTTGATTTACACATTGCAGAACTATATATCTTCTCTGTTCTTGAGGAATAGGCCTACTAGGGTAGGGGTACAAAATGGGTACCATTTTGTTACTTCAAGTTTGCAGAAAAGTGAATGCACTTTATATGATTTGGTTGACACCTTTGTAGATTTCCTACTCTGGGATCCATAAAAAACCTGGATTCTGCTCTGATTTTTTTTTTTTTTTTAAATGAATTTAGGACAGGGTGTATAGGGTGTACAGGGTCTCAATATGTAAATTGAACTCTCTACTCATAGTGATCCTCCTGTTTTCAGTCTCCTTAGCCCTGGGATTACAGGCATGAGCCGCCACGCCCAGTCTCAGTCTCTGTCTCAGTGTGCCTCAGGGTGCTGCAGCTGGAACTGCACACTGGGGATCGAACCCTGGCAACTGCTCTCTGCTAAAGCAGGTGCTGAACCCTGGCCACTGTTCTTTGCTAAAGGTAGCCCCCTGATTTTATGTGTGAATAGTATTTTTATCTCAGAGAGAAGATAGAAAAAAGAAAAGGGAATTGAATTTTCAGTTTGAAACCAAAGTCCATTAGTGAAGTGTACACATCTACAATGTGAAGGGAAGCAAAGAGATTAATAATTGAAAGAGGTCTAGGTTTAGAATCACTGGGACAGCTCACCTGCATAGCTATATGAATCTGAACAGTGCTGAAACAATAAAGGTGAATAAAGACTTCTTTAATCTCTTTAGCAGATTAGGTAGACGTGAATATCAGGAATTTGTAGCCCTCCTTGCCTGTTTTTTTTAATAAGTCAGGGTCTTGTCACACAGTTTAGCCTGGCCTTGAACTTTCTCTGGGGACCAGGCTGAATCAGACTCTCAATAGTCCTCCTGCCTCAGCCTCCCAAGTGCTGGGACTAGAGGTGTGCACCACTGTACCTGGCTGGTCTTTAGTCATTAGTCACATGTGTTTTTTGAAAACCTAAAATGTGTGAAATATATTGTTAAATATAAAGATAAGAGTAATGTTGTTACAATAGTAAATTGATAAACATCTCATTAATATTTCATTAAAATCATGTTAAAAGTATGTGTTTTATGCATTGGGTTAAATGATATATATCATTAAATTAATTTTACTTATTCCTTTTAACTTTCATAAAATTTTTTGATACTGGGCATCAAACTCACAACCTTGTGCTTGCCAGGAAGGCAATGTGCCACTGTATGATATTTCTGGTCTCTTTTTACTTTTTTAATGTAGCTACTAGAACTAAAATTACATATGATAATGTTTGTTTTTCGTATGGTGTTGCATATCAAAGCTAGGATTTCACACAGTGAAATATGTTCTACCTCTGTTCTATATCCCAAACTTGGCTCCGCTATCTTTTTTTTTTTTTTTTGGCTTTTTGAGACAGGGTCTCACTGTGCAGTTCAGGCTGGCTTTGAGCTCACTTTTGTAGCCCAGGCTGGTCTTGAACTCGCAGCGATCCTCCTGCCTCAGCCTCCCAAGTGCTGGGATTACAGGCGTGAGCCACCACGCCCGGCACCCGCTATCTTTATTAATAATAATTTCTCATTTAGTACCATAAAAGGCCGTTGCCAGCCAGAGCTTTTGTGAGCCTGAAATAAGATGCATTGCCATACCCATATTTAATTAATTCACCTGAAAAATGAAAAAAAAATTAAATTTTAGTTAGCATGTATATTGTGATCTTAGGTAAGAGGGACATGTTTTATTCAGGTTATGAAAGATACCGAAAGTGGCTCAAAATAGCCACTGTTTTTCTTTTGTAGGGTTTCTCAGTAGTGGCACTATTGATGCTCATGGGCATATAACTATTGCAGAGGTCTGTCCTGTGCATTGCAAAGCTGTAAGCAGTCTCTGGCTTCTCAGCAGTGGATATGAGCAGTTCTCTCCTAGTTATGTCCCTTACAGATTGATTATACTCAGTACTTCTCAATTTGCTATCAGTTGTTTCTGGGTGGGAGAGGATAGAGTTCTACATCATAAGGGGCTCAAGTGGTACTGTCACAGCTGAATGGTTACTCAGTGTCTTTTGTTCTGCCTTTCTGTTGCCCCTAATCTTTGAATACCTTTAGTGTGCTAGGAATGTCGCACAGATATGGTGCCTCTGCAAACCAGGGTATCTTGGTGTATTTCCAGGAAGTGTATCCTGTTCCTGTCTTAGTTACTTTTCACTCGTTGCTGAGACAAATACCTGACACTCAAAATGAAGGAAGGAAAGGTTGATTTAGCTCACAGTTCGTGGAGGTTTCAGTCCATGTTTAGCTGGCCCAAGGCTGAGAGGGAGAGCAGAGAGAATCCAGTTCATGGTGGCGGAGCAGCAACAAAATGGTGGCAGAGACAGCCAATCAATCAGGGCAGCAGAGCAGCAGCAACAGCTTGAGTCTGTCTCTCTGCCTCTCTTTATATTACATCCAGGCTCTCCGCCTTAGGCTACACCCGTAATCCCAGAAGTACTTCGACCCATAATCCCATCAGTACTAAAACCCATAATCCCAGGGATCACGGATCAAGTCTCAAACTCTAGAAGTCCCTGCCCAATGACTACATGAGGCTTTGTGGGGACAACTAGACATAAACCATAACAGTTCCCTAAAATGAGAAGTATGGATTCTGAGAAAGTCAACATTTATTGTTAGGTTATGTCTTGTGAGTCTGCTTTGACTCTTGGACATAGTTATGGGAATATAATATTGTTCCCTGCTTTTTTCCTCCCTCTTTGGTGCTACTTATTATTATTTGGAGATTTATTCAGTCACAACTATTTCCATAAACTCATACTGTAGCCTAATTGCATACACAAGTATTCATCTAGTATATGAGAATACCCAATATTTTAGTAGGTTCGTTTCTAAATTGAGACTTTTAAAAACAAAAATTATCAGCATTCTGATTATAGTTCATATAATGAAATTTGCCAAATATAGTATTAAGTAAATGTAATTTTACATCTCAGGTCTTAATCTCTCCTAACTTCGATTTCCTTATTTATAAAATGGGGATAATAGTTGTGTCCTATAGAATGGTTAAAAATGGTAATGACATTAGCAATAGAAACTAGGTTTATAAGACTTCTCCTAAGCCTTGTGTGATGTCATCATTATGCCTGTTTTATAGATGAGCATATTGTATCTGGGATTTAGATCCATACTATGTTGAGTTTATATCCTAACACATTTACCACCATGTCATTTAGCATACTAGGTACTTATTAAAAATAATGGGTAAGGCCGGGCTGTGGTGGTACACTCCTGTAATCCCAGCACTTGGGAGGCTGAGGCAGGAGGTTCACTGCAAGTTCGAGACCAGCTACCAGCCTGGGCTACAAAAAGTGAGCTCAAAGCCAGCCTGAACTGCATAGTGAGACCTTGTCTCAAAAAGACAAACAAACAATCAAAAAACAAACAACAACAACATATATATATATATATATATATATACATAAATATATATATATATGTATATATTAAAACTAAACATGAATGAAACCATAACACAGTTTATGTAACCATTGGACAAGAAATGAAGAGTAAGGGATTTGCTGAAGGCTGTTATGCTAAAATGTGAGACAGAAAAGCTGACATTCAAGTTTTGGTTTTTAGGACAAGGTAAATGATTTGATCCCGTAAGGCCTAGTTTACTGATATAAAATGTAGAGAATAGCTGTCTTGGAGGTGTTGGTTAAAATGTAACCGCTTAATGTTTGTTGTATCTGACTCATAGAGAATGAATTTTAGCAGTGATGTGCTGCTAACACAGCACAGTTGTAACCCTTCTCTTCCTCATTTGACTTTAATTCACACTTTCTTTTTTAAAGGTATAAAAACAGCTCATTTTCTTCTTTTAATTTTTTTGGGTTTTTTTGGCCATATTATCACAGATTTCTCTGATTCATGACTTCACCATGGAATAAGTGTCTCTCATTAGGATTTGAGCATTTATGGCTCAATACTTGTAACTGTACTTTTTGTATTGTACTTTCTTTGTTTCTAACATCCCCTTTTGTTTCTGTAATTTTCATACTTGCCTTTATTCAGTAAGTAATTTTTGGTTATTGTAATGTATTAAACAGTGTGTTTTAATCTATACAATAATGGTTTTAGGGTCCCGGCGGGATGGCTCAGTGGTCTAAAGCGCCTGCTTGGGAAAGCTCGGGCAGATTCAGGGACCTCAGTTCGATCCCCCGCACCACATGCTGCGCCAGCCCTGCCCTTGGGGCAGGCTGAGCCGGCTATAAAAATGAGTGAATAAACAAACAAAGGTTCTGAAACAAGAAAAAAAAATTAAAAAAAAAAAAACAAAAAAAACAATAATGGTTTTAATAGAATCTTTTTCTGAGAAGACAGACATAAAAAATACATTTTTCTTTTTTTTTTATTGTATGTGCTGCTAAAACAAGCCCCAGTAGTACACGCTCATTTATTGGACTAGTTTTACTGTAGGGTAAATACAGAACAGTGGTGTTTTTTGTTGTTGACAGTGTAGTCAAATTACTGTCCTCAAACTTGGGATCTTCCTGCTTCAGGCTCCCAGAGTTGTGACTCTTGTAGGCATGCATCACCATGTCTGGCCCAGCATTGCTTCTGAAAATGTACTTCTGAAATCTAGCCATATTATCAATTAGGACTTTTTTAGGAATGGCTGTTCACTGGCTTCACCTCAGATCTACTCTTTTGAAAGAACTCTTCAGGCAGTGTTGAATCAAGCTACTTTCTGGTTTAGGCTGTTTTTTGTCTTTGAGACAGGGTCTCACTGTGCAGTCAGGCTGGCCTTGAGCTCACTTTTGTAACCCAGGCTGGTCTTGAAATAGCACCAATCCTCCTGCCTCAGCTTCCCAAGTGCTGGGGTAACAGGCATGTGCCATCATCCCTGGCTTAGGCTGTTTTGAATGTATGAGCAGAGGGAAAATTCTTGTGAAGAGATGCAGCTGGTGGTAGGATTGTGATTATATGTGTAGATATCCTCAGGAAGTGATCTTTAAGGTCTTGTTTTTAAATTTGCTTGTTTTTTTCACCAGACATAACTACTCAGCACATCTTAGTCCTCTTTCTGTCATCTTGAATCACCATGTGGTACCTAAGGTCTTTCTTCCCTGCCTTTTAACATTTCCAGTTGATAAGGAAAGAATCAAATTTCTTTTGATGCCATTATGCAGTTTACTCTTGGAAAATAACATTTTATTGGTACTAATTCCTGTTTTCTTCCTTTTGTTTCCCCTGGCTACTCTTGACCAGAATAAGTTTGTAGGAGACTTTGGCAGCCCAGAGCTGTTTGCAGAGCTCAACTACTAACATATATCCTTCACTGTGTGTGTGCATCTGTGATATGTTCACCTAGGGCCTTGTGAGGGCTAGTTTATCAAGCTATTACCATGGACTAGTGCTAAATAAAGTGAAGGAGACTGGTTTTAGGGTTTTCTTTTTACAGTTATTTCCTATAGCCTTGTCTGTTGTTAGAAAAAATCTTTTTAATTTTTTGTTTTTATGCCTTCACTTCCTACTGTGCCTTCATTTTTTGGGAGGAACAATTTGTAAAATTACTCCTGAGGATACATAGTCTCTTAAGCTCAAGTATTTTATTTTCTTAAATATTGAAAAGATAACAGACTGGGCCATAGACAAAAATCTTCAAATATCACAATAACTTTTAAAATTTGATTGTTTTTATTATTGATACAATTTTTAATTAACATTAACTCTAGGCACTGTAACTTATTTTTTTGTTTAGTTAGTTACATAAAAATGAACTAACGCAATCGAGTTGACTGAAAAATGTTGCATAGGGATTGGTTGGTTTGGACATGGTGGACTAGTGACCTTTTGTTACTTGTGTTGTGTGCAAATGACTGCTGACTTGAGGTACAGAGTAGAACACTGTTCTCAAAGGCATGAACCAGTAAAGCTAGTTTATTTGTGAAAGTATATGGTTATATTTACTTTTTTTTTTTAGCAGTATCTTGAATGCTTATTAGTGACCTTTTTGGTCTTATAATTTTAAAAAAAATGAGTCAGGAAACTTGATAAAATCTAAGTTTTTTTTCTTTCATTTCAGGATACTTAGTAAATTGAGTTTGTGTAAACAGTTAACATAAGCAATTAAATGTAGCTTTTAAATATTTACTTTGAGGAGTAGTTTATGCTCTTGAGACCTCAATTATGTAATAAATTTTCTTTGTTTTGAAGATTTTTCAGCACGTTTAACTTACTAAATTCCTCTTTGTACAGATGCTATGCCTCTGTATGTAAACATAAAGTTTTTCTAACGTGCAGCACAAAGAAATCTTTATTTCCTTGCTGTGTTGTTTCTGAGGAGGAACATAAATAATCTTACTCATTAAAAAAAGAACAACTGGAAGAACTTCAACTATTTAGTTTCCATTAAAGTTAGATGGGAAGGTAGACTCTTAAGTTGAACTTTTCCTCATATATATTGAGTATATATATTAGTGAGTCTAAGGTTAATTCTTATTTGTTTTACTTTTTTTTTTGTCTTTTTGAGACAGGGTCTCACTATGCAGCTCAGGCTGGCCTTGAGCTCACTTTTGTAGCCCAGGCTGGTCTCGAACTCGCACCGATCCTCCCGCCTCAGCCTCCCGAGTGCTGGGATTACAGGCGTGCGCCACCACGCCTGGCTGTTTTACTTTTTTACACAGTTTGGACTTGTGATCCTCCTGTCTTAGCCTCCTCAGTGCTGGGATTATAGGTGTACACCATCATGCCCAGTTTCAGGGCTGACATGTGGTATGCTGGAAATACAAACTCAGGGCTTTGCACTTGGCAAGCAAGTACTTAGACTGGCGAACTATCTCCTCAGCCCTTAATTTCTTTTACAGATTCAATTAAGGCCAGTTGTTTATGTTGAATATAGCACATTAGGAAGGCATCAATGCCAGGTGAAAGGATTTCTTGGCATCTAGGACTGATGGTTTTTCTTAACTGCCAGATTTGAAATTTTCTCTAGAAGGGGTAAATATATAGATTAGTGAGTGGTAGAGAGTGTGCTTAACATGTGCAAGGTCCAAGATTAAAAAAATCTTCCAGAGTTCATAGTCTTCTTGGATGAAGCAACACAAGTTAGTGGATAAAGGATAAAGATTTGGTGGTCTTTCTCTGTACTATAATGCTTACTTCTTAACCTTTTTTTTTACTCTGGCCTTACATCTTGCATTATGTTTGACATTGTACATTGCTCTTTGATTTTCTGTCCCTGAGAGAGCTCTTTTCCCTTTTTTTTGCAATCAGGTCCACTCTTCAAGTTTCTCTTCTGATTATTTTGAAAGCTTCCCTCTGTCCCTTTGCATTACTAATTCTCCATTTTTTAAAAAAATGGTCCTATTTTAGTCTCTTTTGTGAATCTATATAAAAGTGCTTAGCAAACTGAACCACTTATATAACTTCCATTACTGTGTGTATGTTGATAGGTGTTTAAATAATTTTATTGAGATGTAATTGATGCGCAGTACTCTATTGGAATGTGCAGTTTGACAACTCTTGGCACATGCATGAAACTATCAGCACAGTGGAGATACTACTGGCTGACAAGATGGATTAGCGGTCTAAAGTGCCTGCTTAGGCAAGCTTAGGCCACTTCAGGGACCATGGTTCAATCCCCGGCACCACATGCTGTGCCAGCCTCCACCCTCCCCAGGGCAGGCTGAGCTGGCCTTAACAGAAAAAAACGAACAAACAAAAGAACCTGAAGTTACTGAAGGAATAATCTGTTATCCCCATAAATTTGCCTGTTCTTTTGTAATTTCTTTTTGCAATTACTGATCTATTTTCTATCACAGTGCATTAGTTTGCATTGGTTAGTTTTATATACATTATGTACTTTCCCCTCAAACAGGCATCACTCAGGACAATTTTTGGAGTTTCTTCCATGTTGTCATTGTCAACTTTTATCTTTCCTTTTACCCCACTCTAAACCTGTCAGGAAATTCTCTTACTAGCTTTCAATTACATTTGAAGACAGATATCTGTTCTCTCCTTTTCAAAATAACTTTTCCGCCAATTGAGCTACCTGCCTCAGCATTTCTGGACTTTCACTTCCCCATCTTCAGTTCAAAGAGACTGCATCCTTACATGTGTGCTGCTTTATGTTGACTATATCATGGTTATTATTATTATGTCATCATATATTTGATGTTTTTCTTTTTCAGTCAGGATGTTAAATCTAGTTCCTTATTCTAACTTGTCCAGAAGTGGATGTGATTACTGACATTATTAATCTTCCTTTCTAGCCCCTGTTTTCTTTCTGAATAGGAGATCTGTGTGTGCCAGTTCACCTGTTGCATATTTCTGCTTGTTTTAGTTAATTTTCTCGTTGCTGGGACAAATACCCCATACTCAAAATGAGGAAAGAAAAGGTTTATTAAAAAAAAAAAAAGTTTATTCAATGCAGAGTTAAATAAGTGGAGGTTTCAAGACCCTTCCCCCACTATACAGGGTCTGGAGGAGAGGCTGGGGCACTGCCATGTCCACGATGACCCTCTCCACTTCTTGGACGAAGTCCACTGGTTTAGTGGGACGCACTGTGCTGTCAGTTTAAAGGTTTTGTCTCTCTGGCCCCTCCCCTCACCCTCACTCTGGTCCTCTGGCCCCTCCCCTCAAGCCACTCGCAGCTCTCCAGCCACCTCTGCTCATGACCTATACAAGGCTTTGAGGGGACAACTAGTCACAAACCATAACACTGCTATTTTCCTTTAAAAATTTATAATTTTTATCTGTGTAGTGCCAGCATTACCTAATTTTTCTAAGTCAGTAACATGAATGTTCTGGACTGATATTTCTTTCTCTCCTTTAGCCTATGTCACATCTGTTTATTTGCTATGTGTTGCCATCAGTACTTTCAATATATTGCTCAGATTACTTTAATTCTTTCTCACTCTTATTACTACTAGAATAGCTCAGGTTACTGGTTTCACTCACTAGGATTACTGCAGTAAGCTCCTAACTCACTCTATCTGCTTCTAATCTTTTCTTTTGTTCTTCATCTCATATTTATTTAGAGCTTGCTTTCAGGATCCAAATCTATTCTATTCATAGTCATATTTGTTTTCTGTTTTCTTTAGGGTAAGTCTAGAACGTTTAGTTACTTTTATAATTCTACCCTTTGAATCTCATCTTCCAAATATTTTTTTTTAATTAATTAATTATTTATTTATTGTTTCAGAACCTTTGTTTGTTTATTCACTCATTTTCGTGGCCGGCTCAGCCCACCCCAGGGGTAGGGCTGGCACAGCATGTGGTGCCGGGGATCGAACCGCGGTCCCTGAAGCCGCCCAAGCTTCCCCAAGCAGGCGCTTCAGACCACTGAGCCATCTTGCCGGGCCCCAGTTTTTTTTTCTTTTTTTTTTTTTTTTTTGGTGGGACCAGGGTTCGAACTCACGACCTTGCACTTGCCCAGCAGGCACTTGTGCCTCGGAGCTATCTCCCCAGCCCTTATCTTCCAAATATTAACATTCCTGATTCTAGAAACAAATAGTATCTCAAATGTGATATGCTTTGTCTGTTAGCTCTTAAGATGCTGCCATCCATTTCAAGGAGAAATTCCAATCCAGATATGCATATCTCTCCAGATTTCTTTCTTTTTTTTTTTTTTTTTCTGAGACAGGGTCTCACTATGCAGTTCAGGTTGGCCTTAAGCTCACTTTTGTAGCCCAGGCTGGTCTCAAATTCACACCGATCCTCCTGCCTCAGCCTCCCGAGTGCTGGGATTACAGGCGTGCGCCACCACGCCCGGCTTATCTCTCCAGATTTCCTGAGAAATCTTGTACTCCTGATCTGGGTTAAGTGTCCTCCATAACTTAATTCCTTGTTTATCTCTTTTGCATATTAGCTCTATGAATCCAGAGATTGTGTATTACTGAGGTGTATATCCCAAGCAACAACCCCTTGAGCCCTTGTAAATTTGAGATGAGGTTGTGCTCAGTTATTCAGATTGGCTTTGGTTTTGTAGTATACCCTTGCCTTAGCCTCTGAGTAGCTGAGATTATAGGCATGTGCCACTATGTAAGGGTAAGATTTTATGTTTTGCTAATTTTTGTATTGACATTTCTTATAACAGTGTCTGATCTGTATGTGAACATTGTGAATTAGAAATGAAAAATCACATTTAACTATAGAAAAGATAAATAAATTGAGAACAAAACCTCAGTCTTTGTTTTGAACCTTCAGTCTTTGTTCCTGAAGAGGCTGGGAAAGCTGGACGTGGTGGTGCATACCTGTAATCCCACCACTTGGGAGGCTGAGGCAGGAGGATTGGTGCGAGTTTGAGACCAGCCTGGGCTACAAAAGTGAGCTCAAGGTCAGCCTGAACTGTACAACAAGACCCTGTCTCTTTTTTTTTTTTTTTTTCAATTCTTTTATTGTTTAAATTTAACAATGGTTATATTACATATTTTCATCATCGGATCAGTTTAGATTAATACATATAGGTATATAAGATTGATCAAGCAACTAAACATTAACCTTTTTTTTTCTCTTTAACAATTTTTTATTTTTTTTATTTTTAAATTTTTTTTGGTGGGACCAGGGTTTGAACTCATGACCTTGCACTGGCCAGGCAGGCACTTATGCCATGGAGCTATCTCCCCAGCCCCTAATTTTTGGTATTTTGTATCATTACTCTCAATCATAAATTTCTTTTTTTTTTTTTTCAATTCTTTTATTGTTTAAATTTAACAATGGTTATATTACATATTTTCATCATCGGATCACTTTAGATTAATACATATAGGTATATAAGATTGATCAAACAACTAAACATTAACCTTTCTCAATCCACATTACTTTTTTTTTTTCTTTTCCCCCTTTTTTTCTTTGAAAGTTGACATATTGCATATTGTCCTCACAATCATTCTATAGAGTGCAGTGTGTGGGCATGACCCACCTCCCTATTAATGTTGCATAGAAAAAAGAAAGAAAGAAAGAAAAAAAAAAACAGGAAAGAATATACTTCTCTTTGGACTAAGAGGAA